>BJBW01011367.1:0-47347 GCA_004320125.1 Scolopax mira
CAAGTTGCACCAGGGGAGGTTTAGGATGGATATTTGGAAAAAATTCTTCACCAAAAGGGTTATCAACCATTGGAAGAGGCTGCCCAGGGAAGTGGTGGAGTCACCATCCCTGGAGGTATTTAAAAGACGGGTAGACTTCAGAGATATGGCTTAGTCAGCGTTGGGTTGACGGTTGGACTTGAAGATCTTAAAGGTCCCTTCCAACCTTGAAAATTCTATGATTCTGTGGGTCCTGTCCCCACGCCCATAGGGACTATAGGTGCCAACCAGGCTGGAGGTGCCCCAAGCAGCACCCGACCCACTCTCAGGCCCAAAATCTCACAACACATCCCCCCTGGAGCCCCTGCCCATCCCTTTCCTTCTCCGGAGGCAGCAGCTCAGGGCTGGGAGGAAGCAGCTGGTTATAAAAGGCAGCTGGGAGGGAGGGAAGGAAGGAGGGAAATGCTGTTTTCTGACAAAGCCAGAACACGACTACGGTGCTTAGGAGCTTCCCCTCCCCGAGAAGAGGATTGGTACCCTGGGTGCAGCAGGCTGGGAAGGATGGGGGGGGGGGAGAGAATAGGATGCAGCAGCTAATTTGCACTAATGGTCCCAGAAAGGCAGGGAGAGCTCTCCAGAGGAGAAAGCACTTGAGCAATAACCTAAATAGACGCCTGTTTCCAAGGCAAAAAGTCCTTGAGGAGGGAAGAGAGGCCCTACAGTCGAATTTCCTCTCCCCATTCCCTCCCCCCCGCCATTCCTGCACCAAAACTTGGCTGGGGATGTTGGAAAGGGAAAAAGCGTGGGGTTGGCAATCCAGGGAGCAGCTCTTGGATGAAGCCGGATGGTGGGCGGGCAGACGGATGGACAGAGGGACGGATGGCCAGCCAGCCCCCGCTTTCGGAGCCCACTTGGACAGACTGACGGGCAGCCCTGGGGCAAAGCCCAGCCCAGAGTGCGTTTGGCTCCGTCCTCAGCCCAAAGCTGACCAAAACAAAACAAAACAAAAAAAAAAACAACCCCAAAAAAAAACCCCAACAACAAAAAGTCAGCCCATCTGGTGCTGCGACAGGTTGATATAGAGGGCGAAATGCCTAAGTAAAATTCCACAACAGGGCATTAAAAAGATGTAATAAAATATACACGAGTTATTAAATATTGTCATCAAGATGAACCATAAATCAGAGGTTTTATGGTTTCTGATTATAAATTCCATTTATTCTGTAAGCGTTTAAAGAAAGAAAAATGGAGACCGGGTAAAGATTTAAGCCCAGCCATGATGCTGCTGATATTTCACTGTTGCCACGTCTGTGGGAGCCCAGAGAGGGGTGCACAGAGGAGCCTGGAAGGAATTCTCACCAGGCAAACCTGGTCACCTGGCCCAAAGCAGCCTGAAACGACCAAAAAACCACTCTGCCCTGGTATTTCACAAGCACCAGTACCCAGGAGCCACATCCTAGAGGTGCTCACTGCAAAAAGGAGTATTTCCTATATTTCCTAATGCCCGTTCCTATTTCTCAGCCCCACGAAACGGCGCTAGATGTTCCTTCCCAACCTTGGGAACTGGTCGGTTGGCTCTCCAACCTGCCCTTTTTGCCCTTTTTTTTTTTAATTTATTTTTCAGCTACAACCCTCGGGGAAACCCACCCGGGGTGGGATGCACGGCTTCATTTCCCTTCACCTTAATCCCTTTCTCCACCCCCCTGCAGTGCATTTCTAAAGCCCACGGATGCAGAACCATAACCCCAGCCATTCAATCCCATCCCTCGGATAGGATTGGGGGGGGGGGAGACCACCAGGACAGATCCTGGTTAATTAGAAGCTCGTAAAAACCAGGCTCTCGTTACCCGCGCCAGAGAGCGGGGGGTGATTTGCGGCTGCCTTTTTAAAAACGAGCAGGGTTACTGCTTCAGCAGTTTTTCCCAGTCGGTTTTATGGATGCAAGAGTAAAGAAGAGGAGGGAAGGGGGAAAAAAAAAAAGAAAAAAAAAAGAAAAAGTTGGCGTGCCCAGGGTTTTATTGCTTGAAGCATCTGATAACATCACGCCAGCTCATCGCGGGATCGAGGGGAGGATGGGGGAGGTGAGGTGCAGGAGGAGGGAGGCAACCCCAAGCCTCACTAAGGCAGGGGAGATAAAACCTGCTTAAAATGAGCTTTTTTTTTAGTATTTCCAAATAGCCTGCGTGAAGGTTTGTGTCCTTCTCAATGAAGCCACGATGGGCTGCCTGCATTTATCCGCCCATCGGGGAGCAGCAGCTCACTGTGCTGAATTTGGGAGTTACAAGTTCACCCCACCAAGTGGGCTCTGGATTGGGGAGAAACACTGGGATTTATCATGAGCACCTATTAAATAAGGATTTTTTTTAAATTTAGTTTATTTTTACTTTTAATTACGGGGTAGAAATGCTGCCTGCCCCTCACAAACTCCTCCTGAGCATCACAGGTTGTGCCTTGGGCTCTGCAAGCCCAGTGCCCCCCCTGGAAAAAAGGGGGAATGGGAGCAGGGATGAGTTTATTCCTGACACTGAGCCCCCAGCCTGTATGAGGGGAGGTGGTTGTTCATCAAAGTCCCACCCCCCCCCCCCAAAGTTATGGCAGCCCCGGGCACAGGGAAGATAATCCAGGGAGAAATTTAGTGGCAGATGAAGGAAAAGAAGGGAGAAAAAAAGTAGCACATGAGATTTTGGGGGATAGCAAAATAATCAGAGGATGATTCCTTCACCTTCAATCCTGCCTGTACTCGAGCAGGGCAAAGCAGTGCTCCCCTCCCTGCTTCGCTTTGGATAAAAATCTGATGAAGCAAGCTTTATGCGTGAAAAAGGCCGATTTTAAAATAAATAAATAATTAAAGCAACACTGCCCACCCCCAAATTAAAAAAAAAAACCACAAAACAATGAGGTGAGTGTAAGGAAAAAGAAGAACAGAGCGAGACTGATGGGGTCAGGGCACTGTTAAGGATGTCAATACCCATCACTCAGCAGTAACCTTTTCTGCAACTCCTGCCCTGGCGGTGGCTGTCGCGAAACGGCAGCAAAATTAAAGCAGAAATGAAGCAGCATTAGGTCCCCGGCGAGAGGAGGCGTTGGCTGACAGGCAAGGTAAGGGCCTGACGTGGGGACAAGAGGGGGCACCGCCAACTCCCCCTTCTCCCCCCCTCCTCCCCGAGCTCCTGGGAAAAGTGCAAGGGATGCAGGATGCTGCGGGCGGGAAAGGGGAGAGGGTCAGGGGACCCCCCCCAGCAGGGTGAGGAGGAGGAGAGGGGCATGGAGGTTAAGCTGACAGCAGGGGGGGTGGAGGAGGTGAGCATCCCCCCCCCGAGGCTGAGGGATGGACCCCCACCCAGCTAACCGGCGGGGTTACACCACCATCCCTCCTCCAGGCTTTAGGGAATTTCAGTTAAGAAAACACTATTTTCTCAACTTCCGTGTGTTCCTGGGGTTTTTTGCGTGGTCCTGCATCCCATCCATCCCTAGGAGTGGCAAAAAAAAGCAGCAAACCTCCCCCTGCAAAGGCTGGGGGGGGAAGGGGGGGGTGGGTGCAGCACTGCCCTCCCCTCTCCTTTCTTCTCCTCCTGCCCCCTGCTCTCTGTGCAAATTTAAAGCGTGTTCCAGATATGGGCTGACCTTTATGGTACACACGAAAAGGCAGAAAGGGAGCTGGAAAAGCACAGGAGGGAAAATACTCCAGACCCTGCACATCCCAGCCCAGGGGAGAGAGGGGAGGAAAGGCTCTTCGGTCCAGTATCACCCCCTACAAACCCATATCTTCATCTCAATCCTCTCCTGACACCAAAAGATAACTCCCCAGGGAGTGGTTTGAGCCCAAAAGCCCGTGGGACCAGCTTTTTCCACTGAGCAGACCCCTTATCACCCTCATTGTGCTCTCCCCCCCACCCAAACTCTGAAAGGAGCTTGGCAAGGGGCAAAACATCAAACCCCATCAGAGGGGCTGCCCTTGGGTAATTCCCATTTGCCATGAGCTCTCAGCGAATTAATCAGTCACAGGTAGAGACACTGAGGGGGGTAAATTCCCCAAGCTTGGCTTATGGAGCAGAGGGTGGCCAGCAACTCCAAAAACTGCCCCCCCCCCCCCAAAAAACCCCAACCCTCCTCTCCTAATTAGTATGCATATTTCTGAGCACTGATTTCACCTGAGGATCTCTGCAAGGGAAAGGGTGTGTTGTAATTATCCACCTCCTTCCCTGGCTGTAATTAAAGACAAACTGAAGGGAGTCATGCCCAGTCTTTTCAGTTCCCCCTCAAGCTTTTCCTCCTGCCAAAAAAACACTCGGCAAGAAAACACCCAGGAAAAAAAAAAAAAAAACACCACCAAAAACCCAAAAAACAAACCTAACAAAGCAGCAGCTCGGACTGGAGTTTGGAACCTGTTTTGGTTTATGGTATTTAGATGAGGCTTCCCATCCAGCCAAGAGGAGAAAGATGGTGTCCAGGAATCCTACCTCCTCCAGGAGGGGATGAACTGTCCTCTCTGGGAGGACCATGAGTGACCAGGTTAGATCTGACCCCTACAATTTAAGCCACCTCTTGGGCTCCCTTAAAGGCGTTTCACATTGAGCATCTCCAACCTGAAAATTCCTCCAGACTTGCCTCTTCTAACAACCTGGCTGACAATTTGCAATTTTCATCATGCCCTGGATCAATTTTGCCTCTTTTTTATTGCCTGGCCCTGCAGTGGGGAGGCTCTTGGTGTCGTCAGAAGTCACAGAGTGAGTTATTGACGCCGATGCTGCCTGAAGGGGAGGGTGAAGCCCAGGCACCCACAGCACCCTCCCAACGGGGCCGGGCACAGACACACGGTCAAAGATCTTGCCCAAATTCAAGAAAAATGGCTAGATTTTTTTGTTGCTGGGGTGCTGCTGGTGGTTTTCTTACATTTTCTTCCATTAGGAGCCGTGTTCATTAGCAAAATATCCGAAACCTCTGGGGCAGCTTGTGCTTCTAATTCATTTTCCAAATGTATAATGAGCCAGGAGTAAAATTTTTTTTTTTTTTTTTAGGGTGAATTTAATTGACCTTTGCAGTGGCATTAGGCAGATTGGCTTAAAGCCTATTAGAGCGTCATATAACCTGGTGAGATTTTAGGGAAGCCAATTGGAAAAACCCATCGAGTTGGACCACTTTCCTCCCAGAGAGTTGGGGGCCTTCAACCTGGAGAAGAGAAGGCTCTGGGGAGACCTTAGAGCCCCTTCCAGTCCCTCAAGAAGCTCCAGGAAAGCTGGGGAGGGACTCTGGATCAGGGAGGGGAGCCCTAGGAGGAGAGGGAAGGGTTGGACACTGAAAGAGGGGAGATGGAGATTAGACATTAAGAAGAAATTCTTTACCATGAGGGTGGTAAGAGCCTGGCCCAGGTTGTCCTGAGAAGCTGTGGCTGCTCCATCCCTGGAGGGGTTCAAGGGCAGGTTGGAGGGGCCTTGGAGCAACCTGGTCTAGTTGGAAGTGTCCCTGCTGAAGGCAGGGGGTGGAACTGGATGATCTTTAAGGTCCCTTCCAACCCAAACCATTCCATGATTCTATGTTTCTATGACATCAGACCCTCCACCAACCTGAAGTTCTGCAGGGGCTGGCAAGAAGGAGAAGCAGCAAAGGAACAAGACCACAAAGAGTGGTGAGGAGCACATCCCAGCTCGCATCTAGGAGGACATCAGACCTCCAGCATCGTTCATAGGAGCTGCTGAGAAGCACCAAAAGGTGAAAGACTCTGAATTTCACTCCGGGGCAGAGGAACAGCACCACAAGTAGACACCACCTGATAAAACCATGTCCTGCACATCCCTCTGACTCTGGTCTTGTGCTCTCAGAGCACACTTTGGAGCCAAACATACCATGGTTCTACTCAATATGGCACACGGGGGTTTCAACAGCCCCACACCTAAACCCAAGAGGTGTTTAGAAAACACACAGTGACAACTTTCCATCCTCCGGGTGACCGTCCCTCCTTGCAGGACCCAGGTCCAGCTCCTGCTTCTCATCTCTGTGGACAGGAGGTCCCCTTCGATTTGCAATAACAGAGTTGGAGCAATCAAAAGGCCGCGGGCGAAGCACAGAACATCCCAACCCCTTTTCCCATTTCGCAACCCCTGACACGCCAACCCCTGGGGAACATGATGTGTGTTTACAGGGAAGGTGTAAACACACCCTAGAGGTTCACACCAAAATATGGGGGGGGTCTCATGCTCCGACAAGGGCTCTAATCCCCCCAGGCACCACTTTGCAGCCACCACTCAAAGCCTTCAGCCCTGCCAAAGGCAGCCTGGCGGGGTAAGGGTGGGGGAACCATCCAGAAACACCCATCTCTAACTTTTGAGTGGTAAAGAAGCATTTTTCCTTCGGTGTTTTCACACCAGCCCAGAAAGCAGAGGCTGGCAAACCAGCCTGGGAAAACCTCCTTTGGCGGTATTTTGAAACCCCGGCTTGTTTTCTGTTGGGGCTGGTGGTTGTTTTTGCCCCCACCCGGTTTCGGATCATCTCAGGCACACCCAAGGGTGGGGGATGAAATACCAGGCTGGCTCCTGCCCACACAGTTCCCACCCAGCGTGCCACAACCCTCCCTTGACCCATCCCCTCGCCGCCGACGGGGAGATGGGGAGTGAACCCCAGAGATGGGGTGCAAACCCCAGAGATGGGCAGGAACCGTGCCGTGGAGAGCCTGGGGGAGATCAGAGCTGAACCCAGCGACCCCCCCTGGGGTCATCCATCCTCCCACCCCAGCCTTCTGGAGGATGCTCCGCCAGGATGCTCTGCTCTGCACCATGGCAACCCCATGCAAACCCCCGAAATGGGCAAGAACAACGCCATGGAGAGCTTGGGGGAGATCAGGGCTAAGCCCAGACACCCCGGGGTTGAAACCATCCTTCCTCTCCAGCATTTTGGAGGATGTTCCACTGGGATGCTCTACTCCATGCCATAGCTACCCCATGCAAACCTTGGAGATGGGGTGTAAACCCCAGAGATGGGCAGGAACCATGCCATGGAGAGCTTGGGGGAGATCAGGGCTGAGCTCAGGTCCCCCTGGGGTCATCCATCCTCCCACCCCAGCCTTCTGGAGGATGCTTTGTTGGGATGCTCTGCTCCGTGCCATGGCAACCCCATGCAAACCCCAGCAATGGGCAAGAACCATGCCATGGAGAGCCTGGAGGAGATCAAGGCTGAACCCAGCCACCTCTGGGTTGAAACATCCTCTCTCCTCAGCCTTCTGGAGGATGCTCCACCAGGATGCTCCGCTCTGCACCATGGCAACCTCATGTAAACCCCAGAGATGGGGTGCAAACCCCAGAGATGGGCAGGAACCATGCCATGGAGAGCTTGGGGGAGATCAAGGCTGAGCCCAGCCACTCCTGGCTTCATCCATCCTCCCACCCCAACCTTCTGGAGGATGCTCTGCCGGGATGCTCCCTGGCACAGAGGCAGCTCTTGCTCACTCTCCCCCCTGCTACGACAGAAATGAGCTTTCAAGCAGCCTGATTTCCAGTTACAAACCCTCTGCCATGCACCGACCCGGTGCTAAACGTCCCTGTTTGCACCAGCAGGTCTTTGCCCGGGCAAATATTGATGCACAAACCGAGGTGTGGGATGGCTCTTGCTGCACTTCCCGACACCAAAACCGGCCAGAAAAGGGTTACCGACCTGCTCTCCTTTCCAAACTTTTGCTGGTTTCTGTTCCTCCCTCCCCTGAGAGGCTGCGTCAAGGGAGAGGAGGGTTTCAAAAGAGAGCAGGAAAATGAGAGAGAAAAGGGGAACGGTTTCAGCTGGATGCAGTGAAATGGAAGGCTTTGTGTTTTCAAAAATTAAGGGTGTAAGGGGTCTCTTTGTGCTAAACGCTCTGGATGGGATGAAAGTAAATAGAGCTCAGCTGGGCAGGGGAGTTGGGACGACACTGAGAGCAATTTTTAGCCCTGTTAGATATTAATTTCCCCATACATCATCTGCCTGTCCTCTGCCCGTTTGAAGTGCTCGAGGTTCTTCAAAGCGCCCCGTGGATTGCCATTTGCACAAAGCTCAGGGAGCCGTGGGGAGCCACAGCAGCAGGTTCCAGCCCCACATCCCAGCAGGAAACCTCCCCCCCTCCCAAACCCCTCCATCCATCCATCCATCCATCCATCCATCCATCCATCCTTCCTTCTTCTCCCTCCATCCGCAGCCCAGGACCAGCCCAGGGATGCTCGTGCCACCGTGCGGTGAGTTCCTCAGGTCTCAGCTGCGAGGAGGAGGAGGAGGAGGAGGAGGAGGAGATGGTTAGAAGGATGTAGGGAGGAAGGGGGGAGGGCCAAGCCAAGGAGCAGATGAAAGAGCTGACCCACTTCGGGGCCCGAAGCACTCATTAAAACCCAACCATGTGGAGTGGAAAAGCTGGTGGGGTCATAAACACCACCCCCACCCTCCCTCCCCAAAAACACTGATGAAGCACCTACAGAAAATCAATGGTGCTTTGTTAGGTTGGGTCAGCTAACGAGGATAAAGCCATTTATTGTTTCAGCGGTGGAAAAGTGGTGACGCAGCACAAAAAAGAAAAAAATAAAAGGCCCTTTGCCTGACTCGGAGCCGACAAACCGCAAATATTTGGGGGCTTTCCAGGCTGATTTGGCCCCGACTAGAGGCCTCTGTCCTTCTGGGCTGACAGCGGTGCCAGGGTGCCCCCCCTTCCAAGACCTGTCCCCTCCAATCCCCACCTGAAGCTTTTGCAGCAGTTTTAAAAACCACTGGGGATGAGTTTTCCTGGGCCGAGAGAGAGGGACACGACTGACCTAAGAGCATCCTCCTACCACAAAGGGAAACGAGGGGAGGTCACCCAATGGAAAAGGCATAAATCATACCCATAATAATATCCAACAGAATAACCAGCAGTCATAATGAATTTAAATTAAAAAATAAAAAAAAATTAAAAAATAAAATAAACCAAAATAAATAGCCTTTCCTTTTTCCTCCTGCACTTTGCGGCCACAGTGCTCAGGGCACATCACACGCCGGAGTAACAACTAATTATAAGTACCAATTACCACGCTAATGAAATAATCTACCTTCCAAAGCTGACTCTCATTAATTTTCCCCCGCTGTAAATAAGATTGAGCGCTCGGGAGGGGACGCAGAGAGTTTTACCCTGCCCTACCTCCCCATCCTGTGATGGGGACATCCTCCTGCAGCAATGAGTTCCTCAGGTTAAAGAAAAAAAATTGTAAAAAGAAAGAAAAAAATTTAAAAAATGGAAAAAAATGCACTATTTGGGATGAAACAAAAGAAAACCACCACTGTGAAGAGATGATTTATCCCCTGCTCCCAGTCGCTGGAAGGGAAGCGGAGGTTTTATTTCACAACGCAGCAGGAAAGTAAAATAAAATAAAAAACCAAAGGAAAAGGGGGGTGAAGGAGGAGGCTTTGGATGGAGACGTGGGTTTGGGTTGTGTCAGGGTTTTTTTTTCCCCCTCCCAGACTGTGACTCAGAAAAACACGTGGGCACGGAGCGACGCTCCAGTGGTTAAGCGAGAGCCGGAGTGATGATGAGCTCTGGGTTTGACCTTCATCGCTCTCCCACCTCTTCCTCCTGCTCCCTCCTCATCTCCTACACGGACACTGCTCGGGCCGACCCACACCTTCCTTAATCCCCCTCTTCTCCCCGGCCACCGGGACGCCAAAAATACACCCCGCTTTCTGCCTTGGGATCCCGGGAGACGCATCGCATCAGCCGGGAGATGCCCCGCAACACCTTCCTCCAACCTTGCAGAGAGCCCAAAAAATGTAAAATTTGTGGGTTGGAAAGAGGGAAAAAGCGAAAAATCTGCCTGCCAGAAAGGGGTCAAAAGACCCTCGTGTCCCTCAGACAGGCTTTTCCCAGCCCAAGTGGCTTCGAGCGAGGAGATGCACCGAAAACCCCAGGGCACCGAGGGGAGAGAGCGAGGCCTGGAGGATTTATATTCTATTTATTTTTTTGTTGTTTTCGGCTGCCGGCGTGTTTGCTAGAAAATGTCATTTTTGAGAACCGAAACTATCTGTGGATTCAAGTCAGGTTTTAGCCAAGAGTTTTCAGCGGAAAATAAATAGAACGGGGAGAGGAAGGAGCCGAAGAGAAGTCAAAACATCTCACGGTGATGTTTCTTGTGCGTTACGTTTCAATCTCTCACTTGAAATGTCATTGTCATTCCAAAAAATTGACATTTATATAAAGGTTATAAAAAAAAAAAGGGGGGGGGGCTATGTAAGTGAAGCGTGTGGGTTTATTTTCAGGTTTGCATAAAGTGTTTCACGACGATTCGACAGAAACAGCGATTTTATGCCAATTATAAAAATAAATAAAAAAATAAAATAATAATACCCAACAATCAATTCCCTGCTTTTCTCCCAGGTGACCCCAAGCCAACGGTATTTCTCTGCTCTGGCCACTAACCAAGATGCAAAAAATAATTTTAAAAAGCCATTACTCACCCAGCATTAGCACCGAGCACCTGAGCACGTGGAGAGATTCCCACTGGAGGGAATTTTTCGGAGCAGGGGGGGTGTTCAACACCCACCACCCCCCAAAAAAAAGTCATCAAAGGGATTTTAGCAGCAACACCAGAGCAAAAATCAGCGCGAGCGACTCCTTATTGCACTACTAGAGGATGCTAAACCCCACAAACACCACAAAAAATGGGGCTAAAAGGTGACAAAACCAGCAGAGCAGGAGATATAAATTGTCCCATCCCTCCCGAGTTTGACCCCAGATCCTGGGAAGCCCCATGGAAGCGTAACCACCAGCTCCCACCCATTTAATTCTATAATAATGACAACATCAAGCTTCCAGGCTGGGTTGTTGGCTGGGGTTTGGTTTTTTTCCCCCCCAGACCCTGGAAATTTGAACAACCAACCTCCCCTCCCCAAGGCAGAAAAGGGCTCTTTCATCTAACCCTTGAAAGAACTGGTCAAAGTCCTGATTTCTCTCAAATCCCCACCACCACCACCACCCGTGATGATGTAATACAAATCAAAATTACAAATTCCTTCCAAATTCACGCGTGGTTGGATCTCCAAATTCCCTAAAAGCAGCACTGAGGGGCTCGTCCTGCCCTCTCCTCATCCCCCTGCCCCAGGCACCTGTGGGGAAGACACTTAGTTCTTACAACCTCCTTCAAACGTGCTTCTGCTCATAAATGAACTGCTTGAACAGCTTCTTCTCTTCCCAACAGCGACAAAAATCCAAATCAGAGCAAAAGGCAGGTGGTTTTAGCAGACAGAGTGCTGGCAACATTTTTGATCTGGATGTCAACTCCCTAGCAGCTCCTCTTCTTTCTTTTCTTAATTCTTCGGTTGTTTTTATTATTTTTTTTTAAATATTTATTTACTCTGCTTTTTGCACAAAGCTTTGGGATCCTGAGGAAAGAGGATGCGTGCTTTTCTATTCTGTGCTTGGATGATTCTTAGCCCCTTGACAGAGAATCCAGAGTTGCTAACAAAATACAAATGGATAATTAATCACCATAATTGGGGATTGGGTGGTTTTTATTCATTTCAATCTCCTCTGCGGTGTTTCTTCAAAAGAAAAGGGGGGAGGTGGTAAAAAAAAAATCGAGTAGAAAAGAAAAGAAAACCCATGAGCTGAAATGGGCTGCACAGATTTATGGAGAATTAGTTCAGTCCTAGGGACCTTGTGACTTGAGAGTCCAACCAAACTCCATTCTTGGCTTTATGATGTTTTCAAGCCCCCTCAATGCAATTATTTCCTTGTCTCCCTACAGCCCATCCATTATTCTCTATAATAATATGTTTTCTGAAACTCCTTTCCATAAACAACTATAGCAGGCAGCGCGAAACCTCATTGTTATTGATATCATGTCACATCACCAGTAAAACAGCTTATGGAAAATGGACTGTGAATGGAGATGGTTTCAATTTAAAACATCCCGACCTTTTACATCATTTCAAGATCAATCAACCTCCTGCGCGGTGACGTCACCCGTGGAAATTCAACCCAGCCATCAGGGAGGAGGGGAACGGGGGGGAAGTGTCATCTTAGGGACAAGGTTGGGACAATCTTGCCGTGGATCCCAAAGTGTTGGTAGGAAACGGGTCCCCAAAGGAGTCTTGCTTGTTCCTTCCACTGAATCCATCCCTAGGCTACAAGCTGATTTGCCCTTGGCCACCGAGTTATGCACGGACCCCAAATAAAGCATGGCCATAAAATGTAGAGTTTGACCTTACGGGCAGAACACGACGTTGAAAAGCCCCCTTGCCACCACCCAGCTCTCATTAACATAGACATCAGCGATCCTCAGGCCCCAAAGCATCACCCTGGGGGGGTTTTGAGCCCACAATTCTCCTGATACCAGCTAAAAACACAGCAGTTACACAATGTACCAGGTCATTCCAACGGCAATATCGCAAAGTGTACGAGATGTGATTAAGTCTATAAAACATTTACCCAACGTTGGACTACCTGGTGGGTGCTGAGAGGCTGGGCTGTAGCTCAAGCCACGCCGACGCCACCTTTGGGCTCCAGCACATGGCTCGTGCTCTCTCAATCAATTAATACAGTCCAGTAATGACGCTGGCAATGTCAAATAGGGAGTAATAAACTTGCTGCGCTTCCTCGCTAGACCCAAGAGTACGTCTGACCTCCCAACCTCTCCCAAAGATCATCAATGTCTCTAAAAATTCCCGGTATAGCCTGGACGACCTTAAACCTCGAAAATAAATCCTTACGATGAGGGCTGTGGAATCATCCTCTTCATAGATTCGAAAACAAGTATCCTGTGTTATAAGATCAAGAAGGAAAACCAGTTATTTTGCCCCCAGGGAGAGGAAGAATAAAGAGATGCCCCCGACACACCTGGAAGCAGCCCCCCAGGGCGAGCTAACTGACCCCGGAGACCTTGCATCCTTCCTCCTCCTCCTTTTTATTTTGACATTTGTGCTGGAGCAGCAGCCAGGCAGTGTATTTTCTCAGGGACCAGATTTTTATCTTCCTAATCACGGTCCGGGACCAATACACGGAAGCATTTACTGGTCCAGAAAGCATTTTGTGCTGTTCCAGTAACTAAGCACTTTTGAAATACTCTTTTCCACTCGATGGTAGGAGCTGATAGCTCATGAGCCGCTAGCGAGAGATTGATGCTTCATATGTTTGAAAGCTAAAAAAACTCCAAGAAGAGCACGGAGCCGCCGGTTTCTAGCTCTAGTGGTTTTCATAACACCCGGCAGCAATATCATGTCAGAACAGCAGCTGCAAAATCTGGTCTTCAATTATTGCCAACTTCCAGTTCAAGGGGAGCTAAAGGCAGGGGTTTGGCGCAACCTGTTGTACGATGCAGCTCCTAACAGGGCCCCCCTTCTTCCCTCCCCTCCTCCTCATCCCCCCCCGGATATATTTTAGGAGTCCGTGCCAAATTAGAGACTGCAGAGTTCAAGGGGGGTGCATCCCCCACCATGTACGGCTGGAATAGGTGAGATAAACAAAACCTTCTTGCTTTCAATCTCAAAGAGGGCCTTCAAGCCTTCTCCTTCCCCTCCCCACCTTTGTGGTTGGACTCGACGATCTCAAAGGTCCCTTCCAACCATGGCTATATTCTGTGATTCTGTGGTTCTACAGCCAGGCAAAGGGGAAAAATGGGAGGTTGAGACCTCATGAGACCATAAAGATTTATGACATCTCCTTCGGGGAGTGCACATCACATTCCCTTGCACACACAACGGCGTGAGGGACCGTGTGAGCAGGTCCTATGGGGAGATGGGTGCCTGCAAACCCTCCCGCCCCCATCCCATGTATCCTGGGCTTTCCCACCCTTCCCAACGAGACGGGTTTTGGCAGTTAAAATTCACGAGGTCCCAGATCGTTTAGACAGCAAGGAGATTACTCAGAGAGCAGGGCTGCTGAGCTCCCCCCGCCTTGCAATGACACATGCAAACACGTCCTGAGAAATGCTGGTGGCACCAGGCATGGATTGTGCAAAACCCCCCAACAGAGAGTCTCATTTCATGTCACACGAGCGACCTGAGCAGAGTATTAAAGCGGAGGATCAGGATATGCTAATGCTATCACTTTTGCAAACAAAATTAATGCTTTTCAAGCCCCGGAGCCACCACATGCCTCTTCTCCTGCAGGGACTCGCGTTAGGTGAACACCGAGGCATGTGGGAATTTCATACTCCAGTGATATAAAAGATGAGGTTTTAACACATAGGGAAGTGACGGAAGGACAGAAGAGAAAGGCCATGATGAGTTTCCATCAATCCCCGATGTCAAAGGCCAGGAGAGATGATCAAATCTGACAGCCTGGAGATGCCACAACACACAATTTCACCCCATAGCCCCGTAGCAAACAGAAGGATTATTCCCTCGTGCTCAAGCAAACACTATCAAACCCAATAACTTCTTGCTGACGCAACGGATGGCTTTGAGCTGGACAATCAGTCTTGCTTAAAAGACTTCAAGTCATGATGAATTCACCCTTTTCCCCACGTAATCAAGGGATAGCTTGGTTTGCATCTGGCTCCCATTCTACCGGAGTTCAAAAGATGTATTACACAAACCAGGCTGGACTTAGCTCATGTATCACTGACATCTCCATCGGAAGAGGAAGGCATCTACAAGCAAAACTCCTCTTCCTCCAAACCAGCCTCTCCTCAGAGCCTAGGACAGAAGCTGTCCTGGCCTAGGGTTGGCAAAAGGGGACGTGTCCCCATGCTGCCTCGTCACCAGTCTCCAGCCAGCGAATCTCCAAATGTTTCTTGACACCTCCACACCAGTAAGAGATGGGGCAGAACATCCCCAAACCCACTGCAATGGTCAGCTCGGACCCAAAGCATCCTCTGGGTCCCAAATGAGGGGGAGGGGAGGAAACACGGTCAAAATAAATAAATAAAAAACCAATCTCCATTTGGAGGCACTAAATCCCTACTCCTTTCCAGATGGCTGGGAGATTTCTCCCAGGTGGTAAATATATTATTAAGAACTCATTTCACCGTGAAATTGACTATTCAAAACACAGACAGAAGTTAATATATTAGGACAACCTGTCTGAAAAACTCACGTTAGAGGGAATTTATTTTTCTTTAATATAAAATGCAGTGCTATACACGTGGCCTTCCTCAAGCTTCCTCTGTTGTGAGCACCCCAGCAGGGACAGGCATTCATACACTGGGGCTTGTCTTCTACAAAACAAAGGTCACTGGGTAGAGTCACCATCACCCCTGTGACTGCCCAACCATCAAGGACATCGTCGTTGGGAAGCAGTACCCATGCCTTGACTAGGGTGCTTCTCTACCTCTCATTGACCACCTCAATGCTTTCATTCTGGCACTCCTCAGGAATCCAAGCACTAAAGACAGGAAATCAAAGCGTGGTTATAATAAAGATCAACTTTTCACAGTGGCTCAGCCTTCCTTCCACTGCCTCTGGAGAAAAAAAACCCCAAGCAACATGATGAGGACTTGAAGAACGTCTTTCACAGGGGCATCATATAGGTGAGAAGAACTCTCTGGACTTCACCTGGTCTACTCCCCCAATCAAAGCAGGCATCGGTTTCAACCCAAAACTCAGCCTGAACTTCCTCAAAATTGAGATTAAGCCTACACCTTAAAGCTATTTTCATTTCCTTACTGAATCCACTCAAAGGCTTGGGAAGGCTGGAACCCCCCATTACTAACTGCACAATTAATGCATTATTTCTTATTAACCACTGTCTAATAAGAAGACCTCAAACTAATGTGTTTGCTAAAGCACTTTCTAGTCTAATCAATTGTTTTGCTTTGGGTAATTCTTTAAAAGTACCCCAGATATTTGGGGGGGGGGAGGGCAGCATAATTTTGCAAATCCATAATAAACAAGCCTCAAAGGGATGACAAATACTTTGTAGCGTTTAATTTGCTTCATGGACTTTCTGTCAAGAAGCTTCAGCTTTCCTTTGGTGTAAGTTCTGCCTGGTGGAAGGTCAAAGAGGGTGACCTTTTTCTTCCCACTTAATAACTACGGATGAGAATCTGACTGCTGGATGCCTGCAGACCTCAGAGTATGTCTTCATTATAAGCTACCCAACGTCTCCAAAGTCCTAGCCCTTCTGGAAAAGCATGGATGGAAGAAACCTCTGCAAGTCCACGGGTCTATTAGACTAGAATTTCTCCTTTCATTTTAATTCAGCTGCTAATTAAGTCACTTCAAGCTAAATGTCTGTATCTAGAGTTAAGTGAACTCTTTGCAGACCTTTGGTCTGGGACACACATGGCTTGGCAGCTACCTCAGCAGAACTTGGTGGCAGCTGGAGCTGCTGAGCTAGGAGGAAAGGTCTTCAAAGAAATGCCTCGGTATCCCTGCACTAAGCATGTCCTCTTCTGCAGTATTGGTTGGGAGACAAGGTATATATTAGCCTGGATGCATAATATGGGTTACAAGTTGTCCTTTGAGAAGGGAAACGGATGGAAGATATCTGAGGAGCAAGAGAGCATAGAGATCCAACAGAGAATATGAGAAGGGAGTTATCCCATCCTGCAAAAAGCAGGATGTTTCAAAGAACCACCACCTTTCTAGACCTTGGAAAATGTCTATATCAAGAATTATAAACAATCCCCTACCACCCCACCCTGATTCAGCCCGGTTTATTAGGAGCAATCTCTGAAGTCCACTATACTCCTCCTGCTCAGACCTAGAGCAGAAACACCACTTGAACCCTAAAAAAGCCAGTTATCTGCAGTAATAAAAAATCACAGCCTCTCTTGGCATCTCAGTGTCTCAGCTATCAGGCTACAGACTTGGCCTCTGGCTCTTTCTCTCAGCCTCTTCTCTGAGCCATTCTGCTGCAGATAAATAATTAAATAGCCTTTGGAACAGGGACCCGAGCACATGTCTCCTCCATCTCGGCTGAATGCCCTGGCTGATGGGCTATAAAATCTCTGCTGGCCCCACAAATATTTATTCATGCAAAATGGAGCAGCTTCGGCGAAAGAGGGACCGAGCCACGCTCTGTCCTTTTGTTCTTCAGAGAGCTCACCCAGGAGCAACCACTGACAACGCAGACATGTGGTTTTGTTGGCCAAACCCAAACCCATTTCATCTCTCGGCTGAACTTGTCATCCTTCCAAACTCAACCATACAAGTTAAAATAACTGCAACAATTCCAAGAGCAGTAATATTATTAATAAAAACCTAAAAAAATGCTTCAGATGAGGAAAATATCTGCCATATCTAAGGTGCTCTAACTCAGCTGTTGGGACTATTGAACACGAGTGGGCACGTTGGCCTCTTCCAACAATAGCCAAGGCCAAGTGCAAAATTCCACCAGCACAGTCCCTGAGGATGCTATGAGATACCCCATCCCTGAGGAACCATCTTATTAAAGTGGTCCTTCTTTGATTTGCTAGTCCATGCCTAGACAGAATTTCTCTTTCTTGGCCCTCGGAGTTTTGATTCTCTTCCATCTCCCTTCTCCAGTGGAACAAGCCATCATTAATCCCGTCAGAGGAAATGAGACTTTCGCGAACACATCTGAAGTTCCTGCAAGAAGTAACACATTACCTTGATACCCTGACATTGTGAAAAATAGTTCTGGGGAACATGTCTTGCTTTTCTTCTTTTTATCAGTTATTCATTCAAGGCACCAAAACCAGCTGTTATGAGTGGCTGGCATTTGCTTTACAAAGAGAGCGGGGAAAATAAAATAAAATAAGAAAAGCTTCCTCTATGCATACATTCTTTCTACAAATCTGACTGCTAATAGTATCTGACATGTTGGTAATTTGGGTTTTTTACCATAATTCATTTAGTGCGGTTCTGCTTTATTATTGTACATTTTACACTGTGATGCACAGAAAAATGTTGCTGCTTTTTTTTTTCCTCCTTAAACAATTTTATTCCTCCTAGAAATCACTCATTCATGCTAGCCACATTCTAGGTTAGCGAGGGAAGGAAGGAAAAAAAAGCAGAAATCGAACAGAAAACAGGCAGCCAGAGCAGAGAAAATAAATGAAAAGTAGGGGAAAGGGAAAAGACAATAAGAAGAGAAAATAAGATGAGAAATTATGCAAAGAGAAGAAAACAAAGCCAAGAGCCACAAGGGCAGAGGGGGTCCCAGTTTGCTATATTTTGGGGGAGCACATCCTAATTCTGTCTAGATGCTGGGGCAAGGGGGAATATCACTAGTTAAGACTCATTTGTATTTATTTTCCATTACATTGAGGTACTTTTTAGCTCACAACTGAATTTCTTCTCCATGCACAGAGTTGCCTGTGTGACATTAGACAGGATGTTCTCCTGGAAATCTCTGCAGTCTCAAAAAAGCTGGGCAGAAAATAACTGTTCCTGCTCTATAAAAGTTTTGCCCTTTCCTGTGAAAGGAAGGAGCGGGGGGAGAAGCCCTAAAAATTCGCATGCCAAAGTTCTCAAATGATTTAAACTCAAGAAAAAAACCTGGGCCAAAGTCAACATGCTCTTTAAATTTCAAGCATTTTTGTATATTAACTAAACTTAAAAAATTCAGCTACGCCTCAATTTTTTATTTTGAGCCAGAAGGTAACTTTTTTTATTTTTTCCCTCTCTTAAATATATGTCTATATTTTTTGCAAAATGCTTTTATATCCCCTGTATTTAGTTCTGCCCAAATACTGCTCTTCTCCAGGAAACGCTGGCCTCCCTAAATCAGCATGTCCCAGTTTAAGAAGAACCAAGCACCTTCTCTCATCACCTCCAACCAACTGTGGTAGAAGGAGGGGGTCCGTGCCAAAAATCTCAGCAAAACGGGGAAGGATTTGGTCCTTTGGCTCCCAGCATCTTGGGATAAAGTCATCTTAGATGGATGGCCATCAACGGGGACTTGGACAACCCATCCAATTCCTTGCAGTGGGAAGGAACCTCTTTGCTCCCAAGCCATTGCTGATGTTCTCACACCTCTCCGTGGGCTTCAAGCCACCCACAACCCCCCGTTAGTTAATAAGGAAAAACGAGAGATTCAACAATTGTTTCTTTTTGCTCGGGCTGCCTTGTAAAGGCTTTGTCGCTCAGCAGTGAAACAAAAGGGGACTAATAACACCCCGCGCCGCCAAAGCAAGTGCCAAGGAATGAAATCAATTATCTGGGTGAAATTCAAAGGGAGAGGAAGTGGCAAACACGTACACATCAGCAAACAGCACGCATAATCCCATTAACACAGATGCTGTCTCCCTTGCGGGAGCACCGAGCCAGGGAGAAAGATGATAATTAAAATAAACAAACAAAAAGTAGCCTTCAACTTCACGGGTAAGGGATGGTGGGGCGTCCGTGTGGGCCAGCGGGACGTGGAGGAGGGTGAAAGTGGGAGCTGGGATGAAGCTGTGGAGGGATGGGGATCCTGAGGTGGGAGAGGGGGGGTTTCATAGGGGAGAGGTGGGGGGATGTTGGCTGTTGGGTACAGGCACCCTTCCCTCTCGACAGATGCTGCCAAAGGGCAGCAGCACCAAGGATGGTTGGATGCAACCTACTGAAAGGCAAGGGCCCAAGGCTGGAGCAAACCCTGATGGGGGGTGAGAATAGAACCACAGAATCAAAGAATCACAAGGGGACACCTCCCACCACACCAGGTTGCTCCAAGTCCCCTTCAACCTCCCCTTGAACCCCTCCAGGGATGGGGCAGCCACAGCTTCTCGGGACAACCTGGGCCAGGCTCTCACCACCCTCACAGCAAAGAAGTTCTTCCCCACATCTCAGCTCCATCTCCCCTCTTTCAGTGTCCAACCCTTCCCCCTCCTCCTATGGCTCCCCTCCCTCATCCAGAGTCTCTCCCCAGCTTTCCTGGAGCCCCTTTAGGGAGTGGGGGGACCCTAATTTCTCAAAAAACCTCCCTTTTTCAGGCCTGATGCTGTATATGAGGCACTTGCAGCGATTTCACCAATGCTCTTGCCCTGGAGACAGACACAAGGAGTCGAGGCAGGAAAATTGCCAGAAAATAACAAACCAGCATCAACACTTCTCTATTCCCTTGTCATTTCTTAACATGTGGGGCTACGAAGGGACAGAGATGACCCTTTGAGTTCTCCCACAGGCAACGACATTTCAAAACCTGGTGACCCTCTATTTTATCTCAGGAGCCCATCTGGGCAAGGACTGGTTTGGCATAATTGTTTGCACAGCCCCCATCACAGTTTCCCAGATAAAATTTATTACTCCAGCGTAACTCTCTATTACTTTTTTTTTTTCCTGAGCATCTGCCACTGGCAGCTTTTGGAGATAGGACACTATGTTGATCTGCTATTGCAATCCCTATTTCTGCTCAGAAAAAGGTCTCCCTCTCCTCTGGAGCTTGTGAGAGTTAATGGAAAATGGGTTTCACACCATCTTCCAAGGATTTGGGATCAGAACCAAAATGAGCTCAGCAAGTTAAGAAGTCTCTCAATCCTTTTCCCCTCACCCCCCCCTCCAAGGACTGCTCTCCCCAACAGAGCACCCTTTGCTTCCAACTCCAGTTCAAATATATGGCTATTCTATAATTTATACATTGTCTCCAAAGACGCCAGAGCAGCTCATAAATTTAAAATTAATAATAAATAAAAAAATAAAAAAAAGATATAGTCCTTTGCAAGGATGGTTTTAATATAAGGCTTTTCATTAAAGGGAAGAGCAACTCAAGTTAATTCCTGGAAATACTCGGTCCATCTGTCCTGGGAGCATCAGTGGTCAGGGACAGGGATGGAGAGTGAAGCCACAGCCCCAGACAGTGTTCTGGGACCCGTGACACATCCCCCCTGAAGAAGACAAGATTAAAATCCAGTCACTTAATCCCCTTGCAAAGCCTCTTAAGCAATTATATCAGGGTCAGCTCAGTTGGTGCTTCGTTAACCTGCCTCTGAAAAACATCCCAATTTAGGCCCTTCCACTGACTGGCAAGTGGGATGAGACCAGGGATGGGATCAAAGGCAGCAGGGAGCAAGTGGATGAAGGTAAATATAAGTAACCCTCCTTAGGCAGCAAGAGTCATAGAATGGTTTGAGTTGGAAGGGACCTTCAAGATCATCAAGTTCCAACCCCCCTGCCATGGGCAGGGGCACCTCCCAATAGACCACGTTGCTCAAAGCCCCATCCAATAATTCTGCAGGAGACAATGGGGATGACTAATCCCAGGGGTGAGTCCATCAGCTTCAACAGAGTCATTTGTGGAGACAAGTACCAGCCTAAGCATGTTGGGTGGAGTGGTTCAAAGGAGAGTTAAATCCTTACAAAACCACTCTAAACACGGGTCTTCAACCTCCTGGACTCCCTGCAACCCCTTCCAGGCTTTCCAGCATTTGCACCCAGAAGCCAAAGGTTTGCTTCTCCTAATGACCTTCCCCAGGCTCCTCACCAGGTGCTCACCCCAATCTCGGTGGCATTATCCGAAAGGAAGTTGAGGAGCATGTTACAGAGCACAATGTTAAGGAAAGCTGAGGGCTTGCAGGGGCCATAATGAAAACAAAACACCCTTTGACAGTTTATTTTAGGCCAGGCTCTCTGCTCTGCCACATCCCGTTTGTATCACCTCAGCAGCCAAATTTTTCCTTTTTTTTTTTTTTTTTTGTTTCTTTTATTTCTCCCCAGCCCTCCCCTCGGGTCAACTGAAATTAGAAGGGAGATCCTGAGCTACTTCCACACCAATCCTGCTCCTGACACGTAGCAGCCATGCTGGGAACACTGAAATCTGGGTTAATGGTGCATCCGAGCTGGAAACCCAGCCTTGTGCCATGGGACACGCCGAGCCCCAGGGCTACCAGCCTCTGCTTTCCTGCAGCAAGCTCTTGGGAGCCCGGTGGTGGCCAGCATGAATCCAGCTGCCTCCGCTCTGCATCAGCACCAAAGCTCAGCAGTGACTGGATTCACTGGGACTTCATCTCCCCGAGGATGGAGGAGCAGCACAATTTTTGCCGGAGCCAAGAGTGGATAATACTCCGTGGAGCTGTCTGCTAGCGTGCACATAATTATAACCATAAGCACAAGTGTATATATAAATATATATATATATATGCTCAAACACGCACAGCCATACATTCCCTTTGCAAAGTCCAGCTGATCCTACAGCTGTATTTTAATATTTCAATACCAGGGTCAGAGAGAATCTCACCGTCTCCCTCTTATCTTCCCTCCGCATACCAGTGCTGTCAATGCCATCGGCAATTTTACATGTAAATGAGCCCATCCATCACTCCCTGCTCTGCAGCGCCTCACTTCCAAGACTACCATGGAGTTACACCATTAAATCTCCTGGCTTTACAATATACATCATGACATATTTGACATCAATCAGCTGTGTCAGTCCGCTCACTGTAAACCATAAACTTGCTCTGCATTCCAGCTCCGTGCACAGTGATTAAAACCTTCTCAGCCTGGCTTCCTGATTACGGTGATAAATGATGATGCCTTCCCCTTCTGACTCAACACTCGCCCGTCCTCTCCTCATCGCCCCCATCCAGGCCAGCTCTTCCAGAATTATCCATGGGCAGTGCTCACCCCACCGTGCAGCTCTTGGGTCTTTCCTACCTACCATTTCTTGGTCATCATCTTATCCATCCATTCACCTCTCTACCAGCACGTGCGTTCCTCCTGCAACTCCACCTGCCCCCACGTTCTTCAAAGTAGCCCCTGGCACAGCTTAGACCATCTCTGGAGTTGGGGTAAAGCATCAGAAGAGATGTTCTTGGGAATGACTATGACCTGGATGGATGTTCAAGATCAGGTTGGACAGGGCTTTGAGCAACCTGGGCTAGTGGGGGGTTGGAACCTCCAGGGCAGGGGGTTGGAATGAGATGATCTTCAAGGTCCCTTCCAATTCAAACCATTCTATGATTCTATGATGTAGGTGGGTCAACATGGTTACCGAAAGTCAGCCTTTGCTTGCACAGATGTCCTAGTTTATTTTAGTGGCCTGCCCAGCCCAAACCATGACATCAACCAACACCTGACAGACTTACACATGTAGTCATCTTTATGTACATTCAATGTGTCAACTGACTTCAGTCAGACATGACATAATCCTGCTTCACGCAGCACTGTGTTTCGAAGTACCTAAAAAAAAAAAAACCCATCTCAATTGTCAAAATGACTGATCCTTCCTTAATCCCATTTACCTCCTGAAGAGCAAGTGACACTGCGTGATTCCCAATGACGTTAAGTATCGGGTCTATCAAGCCAAGGACCAGCCCCCAACCCATAAATGCAAGTTAGAGGGGTTGAATTCAGGCTACTGTCATTTTGGCCGCCTTCTTAATTTTCATCCTTCTATCTACGCTGTGAAACTCAGAAAGAAGAATTTAGTTGGGCAAGTCCAGACTTTAGTGTCTGTTCTGGGGACTTAGTTTTCATCAATCTGCCTCAAACTGCAGAAACTCAATATTTCCACACATCATGTTTTGTATCACGTACACACATGCTTGGTCGTTTGCCATCAGAAAACGATGCTTTTCAGAACAACTTGCCCAAGATTGAAACTATTTCAGAAGATGCGATCACATCACTAAAAAAAAAACAAAAACAAACTTGAGCAAAATCACACCACCACCAAAGACAACGTTTTCAGATGGGTTCCTCTGAGGTTCAAAAACTGAGCTGTAGGTGAAAAAACCCCACAAATGAATGCAAGAGGTTACAAACAAAGAGATCATTACAGCTTGCAGCCAACTTATCTTGCTAGAATTTCTTTCAGCCTCCAATTATCGCTGTTTCTTATACCAGAAAAGCCACAACTCATTGCCATTACGCCCTCCTTCTGCGTATCCCCGTGCGAGTCGGGAACAGAAGCCTCATTAGGACTTGCAGTACCTAAAATAGACTCCTATGGCTTGTACCATCACTTGGGACCTTTCTAGCTGGTCTTCTAGCCACCACGTCACCTTCTGGGCACCTGAAGATAGAAGAGGCACGAGGGCTGGCTCAGAGAGGATGCTGTTCCCATCTAGTGCCTTGTAAACCACCTGAGATGAGGCACGGAAATCGTGGGGGAAACCAGACAGGGAGAAAGTTAGCAGCTCCCTTTCATTCTTGGGACATCCACAGAGAAATGATCCCTCCTTCACCAGAAGATGAATAGGCAGCTGTACAGGTTATGAGGGAGGTTTTATTGCAGATCAATAAATCTGTGTCAGAGACCCCATCTGGAGGGAGTTTTAATTTAAAGAAAAGAGTGATGAATGCCCAAAGACAATAAATCAAAAAGTTGTGAAACCCCATCGGCATTAACCTTCTATCGATGCAAACATGGGCTTTGGGGCATGTGTGGGGACAAGAGTTTTCCAGGCCCATGGACCTGGAAATCAGGGCCATGAGAGACAGGAGCATCCACAGGGATCAAGGAGGCAAAAGAAAGCCAGGATTTATCACTGTGGTGCTATCAGAGATCAGCGGGTGTCAGTAGGGGAGACAGCTCTCTCAGATCCAAATTGGAGAGAAAGCTGGAAAAAATAAAGCAGAGAGAGTTCACAGCAACAAACTTGAGACGGGACTGACAGCAAGAGGGGAATATCAGAGATTATCTCAAATCTCTCTGCTCAAAACACATGAGGAAAAAAATCCTTCCTCCCGAAGCCCTCTTTTTCATCATGTGGCTTTCCCCATCTGCCAGGCACCGGCTCAGCTCCCAAACAGAAGTCAACGGCGGCTCCCATCGCAAAGGCAACGGTGCAGCTCTAGCTCAGACACGAAGACACATCCATAACACAAACCTGGTCAAAGATGATGGCGAGGGGTGGCTGTATTAATGCCAGAAACCTTCAGAGAGAGGTTCTGGAGGAAGCCCCAGGTCTACAGATGAGGATTTCCCAGCGTTAGCACACCTCTGTCGGAGGTCAGACCTGGACCGCTTGGCTTTGCTCATCACAGAGGCTCAGGTCCCCTCTTACGCTAATTGAAGATAAAAATCAAGCGCCTGCAGCCCATTTCTCACACATCTGCACCCACCACCCCCTCGTCTGAGCCCGACTGCCAGTTGCAACACCCCCAGTCCAGCCTTGCATCATGCCAAACTGGAGACGCAAGAGAAGAGACTCTCAACCTTGATGTTTCCCCATTGCAACGAGCTCGGTGGTTGCCAAAAGGGTGGCGGGTAATTGCCCACGTCACCTTCCACCCTGATCCCATGGGATAACACATCACCATATTTACTGGAGCTGGAGAACACACTAAGAAAATCCACTTTAAGGAAAAGAGAGAATCCTTGTGTCTGGGTGACCATGGTTATTTTGGGGGTGATCAGTGATTTGGGGTGCTCTGAAGACAATTTATGGAGATGTGATTTTTCCCAGAGAGGGTGCTGGGAGAGGATCAGACACATATCTCCTCGACTGAGAGGTTTCCGAACATCTTAAACACCAGTTGCTTTTAAGTTTGGGAAAGCTGCACTTTTTCTAAATTCCTGAGCCATGCTATTAATCTTATCTTCCATTAGGAAAACAAGAGCTTTTTAAAAATCCAATTTACTTTTCACCATATACACTTCAGGTTAACTTTATTTTTCACGTTACTCAGCTTGAACTAAGCAATAATCATTTCCAGATTAATGATGATAATTTCAAACACTTTTCAGAGCAGACATCTTAATATCCTCCCTGACCAGCGGAGAATTTCCTGTTCTACAACAAGATTACATTTAGCAAGATTAAACATGGTTCTGTTTTGCTGGCGGCGGTGGTGATAGGGACTTTGTGAAAGACTCTCAGCAGCACTCTCCATCCAGGACATGCTCAGGAATGCAAAAAAACCATGGTTGGTTGGGTTTTTTTGTTGTTTTTTTTTTTTCACCCCTTAAAAATAAATTCAATTAATTCTACAAGGTACACTCCAAGCCCTAGAAACAACCACCCGGCTGGAAAAATACAGTCCTGTCCTACACTGTGCTCTGACACTGGCCTCAAATGCCACTTTTGATCCCCAATTCCATTAATTTAAGCATCTTAAAAAAGTGTTGTCCTACTAAAAATGCTTGTTGGCTCCCCAGGTTGCGGGCTGTTGGAGCAAGGAAAAGACTCAGCAGGTTTAGATCTCAGATGTATTTTACCAAGATGGGTAAGTGCCATCAGCAAAGGGGAAACTGAGGCCAAGGGAGGCGATGCTACTGCTTAATTGATGCTTAAATTGAAAACACAAATTACATCTCAGAGGATCTAGTCAAGCCAACTGAAAGGGTGTCCTCCCAGGGGGCTGGTGGTGGCGAGATTAGACAAAATCCCTCTACTCTATTCAGCCCCACTTCTAACAAATTCAGTCTCCTTTAAAAAAAAGACAAATACTATAATATGAGAGGATATTTCACGTTGGCTCTCAAGGGCTTTTTAAAGGCTTTGAGCCACCAAAAGAGGAGACAAAGCACAGCAGGCACTCCAGCAGCAAAAGGCAAGCTGACGAGTTGATGGAAAACACGGACCAGTTTAGATGCACAGAGGATGCTCCCACGATTCAGGAGCTGACGGGAGAAGGAAACCAAAGGGATATAGAGAAAAGAGGCAAAAAAGCAATGAGAAAAACATGAAAAAGCTCCCTGCATTAAAATTACACTCCGTTGCTGCTGGTTTTCCTCTACACCCCAGCTCAGACCTCCCTGGGAGACCTCAACCACAGCCACGAGCAAAACCCTGCCTGTGAGGTCAGACCAAAGCACACGTTTCTGCACTCCACCACGAGCCCCTCTCAGGCACAGGGAAGGAAAACCAGTCAGGAATTCACAAACCTTCACTAATGACTTCTACATCACCTGTAATCCACTGAGCTGGTAACGTTTCCCAGCCCCTGAGGTCCAAGCCCAAGTTTTAAAGGTAGTGATGTTTCCCCCAGCAACAGCTCAAAATGCCTGGAGCCATTCAGAACAGGGCTGCTTAAAATAAAAGAATAAATAGACTAAATAAAAAAAAAAAAAAAACAAACCCCAAATCTTTCACTCAGGATGTGCAATATTAAAGATGGAGAAAGGCAGAACTACATCATTTGCGTCCATTTCTGCAGCAAATGTCTAATTAGAGGCTGCCTTCCCAAAGAAAAAGAGACAAAAGCCATCAAATCAAGTGGGATAGGAGAGACCTGAGGAACTCCCAACTGCAGGATACGGTTGGGAAAGCGAAAATGTCCCACCAGCATTGGCCAGACAGGTGGAAAAACCCCAGACCCACAGAAATCTTGAGATATTGCTTGGTTTGGTTCAGGGTTCCCCTTTTAAAGCCAAAAATGGGCTCCGTGGGGAGATGTGCAAAGGTGATGGTGACTTCCAGGCAAACCCACTGCAGATCCCAGAGATATCATCACTTTTTTCCCCACCCCTTCACTCCATGACCCTTTTTTGTATATTTATTTGATTTGTCTTTCCCCAAAGGACATTTGTTCCCATCAAAAGCCCTTCTGTCACCTTTTAATTGAGGCTCCTGATTTCTCCCAGAGCCCAAAATCTCCTCTCGGGGGGGGAAAAAAAGGAAGTTGGTTTTTTTTTAGCTCCTGCTCAAACCTGAAGCCTTTGACAGCGAAAGGCGAGCCAGAGCGAATATTAGCGCGTCAGCTTTTTGGGTCACCATTAAAAAGGATCATGTGAAAGGAGGTCAGATAAATATTTAACATGGTTATTAATATCTGCTCCTAATTTCAGTCCTCCTCCTCCCCGTCCCCAGCTCCTCCCTTTACTCTTCATCTCTTCATTTTACCCGCTTGATCCCTTTTAAGAAGGTCGGTGGGGATCATAGGACGGTGCTGGCTGGCAAAGGGGGGGCAGAAAGAGATAGCTGTGACCTTCCTCCCTGGGGGGCACGGCCCAAATTAGGCTGTTTGCCGGCGATGGATGCCGAGGCATTAACCATACCCTTGGGTTTTTCCTCCTAAATTCACAGCAGCGGTCGGTCCCACCATCGACTGCTGGGTAGATGTGGGGCTCCACCATCGACTGCTGGGTAGATGTGGGGCTCAGTGGTGCAAAACAGTGGTGGTAACACACCTGTGTAGGTGCACGCCCCCACACAAGGGTGCAGAATGGCCGGCAGATCCCCCGGAGAAAAGAGGGAGAACGTTATTCCAGCAAAAAGGGGTATCCACGTGGCTCAAAAAGGCTCACTGGTACTTCCACGCCAGCAGGAAAACAAAGCAAACCCCAAACCTCCAAGCCATAGAATCATGTAGAATTGTCTAGGTGACCTTAAATACCATCTAGTCCAACCATCAACCTCACCCCGACAAAAATCACTAAACCATATTCCTAAGGACTATGTCAACTCATCTGTTGAACACCTCCAGGGATGGTGCCTCAACCCCTTCCCTGGGCAGCCCATCCCAATGCCTGATGACCCTCTCCGTGAAGAATTCTTTCCTAATCTCCAATCTAAACCTCCCCTGGCACAACTTGAGGCCATTGGCCCTCGTCCCATCTCCTGTGACTTGAGAGATGAGACCGACTCCCGCCTCTCTACACCCCCCCTTCTTATAGAGCATGAGTTATAGAGCATGATAAGGTCTCCCCTCAGCCTCCTCTTCCTCAGCAGACACTAACACTGATTTACTCACCACCTCCGCCGGTTTGGGAGCTTTGCAGCTGCACATCATGCCTTTTTCATTCCTTTTTTTTTTTTTTTTTTAAAGCCTTATTTACGGATTTCACAACTCACACCTGTAGGCTATGCTCCTCCACGTCTCACTCGTTGTCCTACACTGCCATCATTTCTCCAAATTATATTCCTCCGGTGAGAAAAGAGGAGCACCTCATCCCATTTTCCTACACAAACAGCCCAAGTGAGCCCTTTGGGGGCCACCTCGCCTGCAATCCCATCCTTCCCTGGAAGAGGATGCCAACAGCTCTTTGTCCCCTCCATATACCCAAAAACTCATTATTTCCCAGTGAAAAAAAAAAAAGAAAAAAAAAAGGCTGGAGGAAGAAACTTGCTTCTCTTGTTTGGGTCTTCAAGAGAGCAGGCAGCCAAGGGCTAAAAGGAAAAAGCCACCGTGCTGGGGGACAGTGGCTTCTCCACCTTCTCCATCTTTTGGCACCGCCGTGGTTGAACCCCCAGAGAGACATCTCACGCCCCAAAATTCCCCACCATCCTTTTGCTTTGTGTTACAGGGAAAGCCCAGAACACCCTGAACGACCACCACGAGGGTTGAGGAGTGGAATGACCCGTTAGGGAAGGCGATAATTACTGCTCTTGGCTCATCCCCATCCCAAAACCCAGCTTCGAGACGGGTCCTCAACGCTCAGCTGGCTCCAGGCCTTATTTATTTTACACCGTTCCAACCCACGCTCCCAAGACAAAATTATTCACCTCCTCCTCAGCCTTTCTCTGGGGCTTCTTGTGACAGTGTTAAATGCTTCGCCAACATCCGTGCATCCATCTTCGCATCCCTCCCTCGGGTTTAAGTATTTTCCTTGTTTTACAGCCCCCGGGGTCCTGGTTGCTGAGTTTCCCCGAGTAACCTTTGCCAGCAGGAAAGGAGGAAAGAGGGAGTGAAAAAAAACCAACCCCCCCCCCCCCCCCCCCCAAAAAAAAAAAACCCAAAAGAGCACCAAAACGCAACTGAGCATCCGTGGGGGATGAGGATGACCTTCAGGCAGGGGTAAAGTAAACAGTTCAGACCCACAGCATCTGAAGTGGGGGGCGGGATATTGGATATTTACATATTCAGGCGTCTAAATTAAGAAGTTGGTCTCCCTCAGCAAAGATGCTCGTGAACAAGCTGCTTCTCCAGGAGGTCACTCAAGGACAAGGCTGCCCTGCTATGGGACGAGGAGCTCTGCCTGGAGAAGTCCCCCCTCGCTGGGGGGTCTGAGGGACTAGAAGAGGGGGACACCCTGCGGGGTTGGCACCCTGAGGGACCCCATTGCTCCTCAGAGGTCATCTCCTGGGCTATCCCTTGCTTCTCCTCACTTGATGACACCAGAGAAGGTAGGCAGCACCCAAGAGCCCTTGCATCAACGGTCCCAGTTCCAAAACCAGCCCTTAAGATCTCGTTTGCAGCCTTTTTCTCCCTCTGAACCATCCTTTTTCTCCCTCCACACCTCCCTCCTCTCTCTCCCCCCCCTCCTCCCCCTTTTTTTTTTTAATACTATACAAAAGGTCTGCTGCTAAGCTGGGGTTGCCATGATAACAAGACAACCCCTCGGCTGCTTCGGGTTGAGGGGGGAGAAAAGCACCCACGTCCAATGCCATCCTCTTCTCCCAAAATAAATAAATAAGGAGGGGGGAAAAAAAAAAAGAAGAAAAGAAAAGAAAAGAAAAGAAAAAAAAAACCAGATAGATGCTTAGTGTCACTTGAGAGGAGCGGGGAGCAGAAATTATGGCAATTTCCTGTAACTGGAATCAAATGCCCAACTTGCCGCTCGCAGCAGGCACTGCCATTAATTCAAACACTTGTGCAAGCGCCGGGTTTCCATTAAAGGGGCCAATTTTGAGTCCATTTCCCTGATAAACAGACAGCAGTGAGGCTCCTAAATTGGGGCTTGATAGATTTGATTAGGGCAGAGTTTGCACAGGTTGTGATTTCGGCGAGGAAAAGCGCCGTCTGATGCGCGAGGGGGGAAAAAAAAATAAAATAAAAGCTCTCCAAACCCTCCCTGGTGAAGGGTGGGAGATGCTCCATCCCAGTATCCCTGGTGGATATCGCCTGGTGGCAACACATCAGGGGGATTGGAGGGATTAGTTGCTGTAAAAACCAAAAATATTATTTAAACAAGGCATAACGAAGTCCAGTTGTCTCCCACAGGCTACGGCAGGGATTGGGAGAGCTTTCCCCAGCCCCACTTAGGGACAACCAAGCTCTGCAACCTGGGATTTTCATTCCTGAGGTTTCATTCCCTAAGATTTCCAGTTGGAGGATGGGATTCCTGCACCGGACGGGGCTGGTGGGCTGGTGACTCCTGCTGTGAAGTGCAACCCATCCAGGATGCTCATGGATGTACCAGGGAGGGATGGATGGATGGATGGATGGATGGATGGAGGACTCCAAGCAGCAGCATCTCTCAGTCCTACATCTTTAATCTTACAAAGGAAGAGCAAGGGGGGAGGCTTTTTCCACCCTGACCCAACCCATGCCAGGATCTCACCAGCCCTCCCTGAAAATCAGGACTACAGCCTGCTGGCCCCGGGACACAGATATCTGGGGACAGATGGCTTCATCTCTGCTCCCCATCCCAAAGCAAATTGTCACACAGATGCTGAAGAAAAAGGGAAATAATCCATATTGCACTGGGATCGAGCGCCGTGGTGGCATTTCCAAGGTCCTTTGGGACTCCTGGCCATCGTACGGGGCTGTAGGACCCTCCAGGGGATGATGCCCAGCAGGTTCCACCAGGGACAGGGAGGGTTTGGAGGCGACCCAAAGGGGGACAAAGTCTTTCTCAGCATCTGGGACACCCAAGAGAGGAACAAAACCCCTTTGCAGGCACGTGCCAGGCTCCCAAGCGCGAGAGTCTAATGAAAACGTTTGCAATTACAATGATAATATTACAATTTTTAAAAGGAATTAGATTCCACTGACCTAAATATTAACAGCACGGCAAGAGGGTTACTTCTCAAAATTAGATGGCACAGCTCCTTCCTGAGGATTTACGGACGGAGAGATGCCACAGTGACCTACACCAGCCCTTGCCCCCACCTCTGCCTCAGTTTCCCCACCTTTACAAAAGGGAGGGAAAAAAAGGGGAAAACGGAAGAAGAGAGCGTGAAATATTTTTCCCCTTAATAATAATAAAAAAAAACACTAAAAAAAATAGAAAGAAAGAAAGAAATCATCACAGAAAGATGTTTCTCTCTTCTGAAATTGCATGGTATTAAACTCCTGAGCAGTTGTGACAGGTGCTATAACAGCAGCATTCATTATCAGTTTTGTTCTGTTTAATGCTCCTCGCTCACGTGCTCCTCCCCAGAGCCCACTTCACTCCTCCTCAGTCATCACCGCGCCGAGTTTGATGCCTCTCAACCCCATAATTGGGATCACGGCATCTCTAAGGATGTAGAGTCCAATGTCCCATCCTGCCACCCCCCTTTGGCCACCACATCACTCCCTCTTGCCTTCCAGACCACCTTCTTGCTCCACAGTCATGGAATGGTTTGGGTTGAAGGGGACCCTCAAGATCATCTAGTTCCAACCAACCTGCCATGGGCAGAGACTCCTCCCACTAGACCAAGTCCACCTTCCTCAAGGGATTTGGGACACCTCACCCCATTTTTTGGTGGCAACACTCGGCTCCATCCATCTACCCAACACAGGAGACCAAGTTGTCGTGGATCAGCTGTATATGTAAGCCCTCAAAGCCTTGCTAGACCGGGTCCACCTCCCACTAGACCAGGTCCAGCTTTCTCAAGGGCTTTGGGGCACCTCACCCCCTTTTTTGGCATCAACACGCTGCTCCATCCATCCACCCACCGCAGGAGACCAAGCTGTCATGGATCAACTGTATATATGAACCCTCAAAGCCTTGCTTGCTTCACCGTCACCCATCTCCCTGCAACCCAGCTGGTAGAAGATGACCCACCACCCAAACCACAACACAACTCCATTAGCTGATTTTTTTTTCTTAGGGGATCGGAAAGCGGTTTGTCCACCTCTAACCTTGAGTTTTTAATAAAATACCAGGTGGGGGCTCTTTGGGACTGCACGGGAATGTCAGAAAAGTGAAGCGATTTCCCATATATCTCTGGAAAAACGCAGCTTTCCTCGCGTTGCCCGTTTGCATGGATGAAGGCAGGCATAAAACACTACCTCCTTCAGCCCCGAGCGTGGATATAAATGAGCACAAGGTCTGCCAACGCACCCTGCATTCAACTACCTGCTTGCTGAAGATCACGGCCCCTATTTATCAACAGATATGAAGCTTTTCCGGCTCAAGACACTGCCTTCCCCACGCCGGGCAACTCACGGGGTGATTGAAAAGCAGCTCAGTCTCCGTCGGGGAGGAGGTTAATTATAGCTCCATCATCACACCGCGGCCAAGGCTCTGATGAGAAACCTCTTCCCTTCCCTTTCGGACTGTAAAGATGAACATATTTAATCCCTCCTGCCCTATTCGCCGAGCCCCACGAGCCCGAGAAGATTCATGGTTGGTTTCTTCCAGCCGCTGCTCTTCCTGCTAACGATGCCCTTCCTGCTAATATATGCCGGATGGGATTCGCATTAGTCAGAAAGGGGCACCATAAAACAGCCATACGGAAGAGCAGAGGAGCACGAAGGCAATAAAACACCTGGGAGAAGCCCTGCCACCCAAAAAACAAGCCTTGGGCCCCCAAACCAAGCTCTGCCCTCCCTGCCGAGCCACCCCACCGCCAGCAGAAACTCTCTTAACTTTGGATATTTCTGGAGTTTTATATCCCCTGCTCGGCGAGGACTCCTCAGAGGCTCAAAACCAAGAGGCTACAGCAGGTACCAGATGATGATACAGGAGGAACATCTAAGCATCACCCAAGGGGGTGTCCTGGGGGTCCCTCCTTCCTCTTTTCCCACCCGGAGCAAAAACAGAGGGTGAAATAAATTCACGGCTTTCCTGCTTCTAAAAATATAATCAAAAGCCAAGGGGGTTGCAGTGAGCATGGCCAGATAGACGCTGAAGGTGTAGGTGAGACATGAGGCTGTGTCCCCAGCCCAGCAGGGGACAGCCCAGAAAGCCACGAAAGCAAGAAATTCCCTTTTTCTGCTCAGATGGTAATAGGGAGAAAAATAACATGCCTTCCCCCCCCCCCCCCCCCTAAAAACAAGTGGGGTTAAAAAAATAAAAAAACAAAGAGCAAGAGGAATCAAGAGGAACCTCTTTCGAAAGGTGCATCGCTTCTTTCCAATTTTTAAATGGCAGCGTATCAAAACAGCCCATAAAAAATGAATCTGAGTGTGTTTTGTAAATAATAGATTAGCCAGAAGTGATCCTTCACTAAAAAGACCGGTGCCAAGTTGCCATTCCAGCAGCGTTTCGGCGGAGCACGCCGGTCACAGCAGTCACAACAGTGTGTTCTCTCTCTATTATTATTATTGTTATTATTATTATTATTATTCAGATGCAGAAATAATACCAGTGCTCTAACACGAGGCTGGTGTATGGGGGAAGAGAAGGTGGGCAGCGAGGGGGGGGGATGGAAAGGAGCAAGGACGGGGTTAAAAATTGCCTTTATTCCCTTTATCTCGCCCTGATTAACTGGAGGTACTGGGTGGGAAAAGAAATCCAGGGGATCCAGGGGGTGAAGTAACTGATGCTCCACATGATCCTCTGCATTCAGGGGTTTTATTTCCCCAAAGTGGCCCTGAAAACCAAACCCAACCTCCCCCCCCCAAAAAAAACCCGCATTATATTTGGGGTTTCTGTGAATTTCCAAGGAGCTTTTCTTTCTCCTCCTTTGTTTGGCAATTTTCTTCCAACACCAGGAGCGAGATTGGCCAATTATCATAATTGGGTCACCCCTAAAGACTGTGATAGACACCCAGGGCAACCTACCAGAGAGAATCTGACTTATGGCTCATTATTAGCTGGAGCTTGACAGGTTATTTCAGTAACAGGCAGAAAAAGCCATCAAGAGCAGAGGCACTGGGGAAAACCTGGGGGCCGTGCTCGGCTGGAGAGTTGGCTCCACCACTGCAAACCCCCACAATGTCACCTCCAGGCACTTGATTTCAGCCCCAGAGACATCGTGTGGCCCATGTAAGGGTAGGTTTGGAAGCAACCGAGCTGCAAATATAGGGCACAGCCCTTGCTGTCCATCAGGTGGAGGTCACATCTTCAGTTTGGAAAAGCAAGCTCAAAAATCAGCCCAAGATGCCCAACGCCATAATGCTCAGGTTCACACAATCTGTGTTTTTATACTTTTTGGAGCTCTTGGAATACTAGAGGGTTGGCTGCTGGGTTTTGGGATGGCTTGGGGAGACTGCCTACTAGATGCTGGTCATCGGTCATCTCCAGCCTTAATGTTTCTGAGTTGAAAAGCTCAAGAACCAAGTGTTTATCTCCAGCCTACACAGTGCACAGTGAAAGCCCAATCGCTTTTATACCCGACACTTCATAGGAGGGAAAGGAGTAAGAAGCCAATTTCTTACTGAACTCCTAGAGAAATCCTTCAAAAAACCCAATCCCAAATCCCAATCTGCCCACCCCCGCCGGATGCAGCATCTCTCACGCCAGCATCTCCCGCCTCACCAGCATCGAGACTGGACTACAAGGAGGATTTTCCTTCTCCCCCTCCCTTCCCCATTCCTCCATCATAGTATCATATGGGGTTGGAAGGGACCTCTGGAGATCCTCTAGTCCAACCCCCCTGGCAGAGCGGGTCTACCTAAAGCAGGTTGCACAGGAAGTTGTCCAGGTGGGTTTTGAATGTATCCAGAGAAGGAGACACCAACACCTCCCTGGGCAGCCTCTTCCAGTGCTCTACCACTTTCACAGTAAGTTCCTCCTCATCTTCAGGTGGAACTTCTTATACCCAAGTTTGTGCCCATTTCCCCTTGTCCTGTCCCTGGGCACCACTGAAAAAAGACCGGCCCTGTCCATCCCCCCTCAGCCTTCTCTTCTCCAGGCTAAAAAGACCCAACTCCCTCAGGCTTTCCTCATCAGAGAGATGCTCCAGGTCCTTCATCATCTTTGTGGTCCTCTGCTGTCCCCTCTCCAGCAGTNNAGTGCTCCAGCTGGGGCCTCCCCAGGGCAGAGCAGAGGGGCAGGATGACCTCCCTCCACCTGCTGGTCACACTCTTCCTGATGCCCTCCAGGATGCCATTGGCCTTCTTGGCCATGAGGGCTCCTGGGCATCCTGATTCACAAGTCTTTCTCCTCAGAGGTGCTCTCCAACAGCTCAGCCCCAACCTGTCCTGGTGCAGGGGGTTATTCCTCCCCAGGGGCAAGACCCTACACTTGCCCTTGTTAAATTTCATTAAGTTTCTCTCAGCACATCCCCCCTATTAATGCTCATCAAACCCATCTCTAGTCAAACCATGCCCAACCAGCCAGCTCCCATGAGGAACATCTCTCTCTCTCCCCCCCGAGCTGCTGAAGGACTGCGGAATCAGGACGGAACAGATGTTTTAAGGACTTCAGAAAGCCGTGAAGATTAAAAAAAAACTAAAACCACTCAAAAAAAGCCACCCACCCAGCACTTTCTAACAAACCCCCATGCTGATGGACCTGCGTATCAGAAATAAATGCAACCACCCACAGAATCCTCCCAATAAATCTCTTTTGTGTTATATTCTATATATATAATATATATATATATATGAGCGTGTAGATTTTTATATATATATGTGTGTGTGTGCGCATATAGGAATACTCATGTGTTTATAAAAAAAAATAAAATTTGCCAAATTTAGAGCATTATGACTAAAAAAGAAAATCTTCCTGCCTCTCTCCCACCTCTTCCCAGCCTTCCTTCACTCCCGTTAATCTGACCAGCTCCCCCACCACTCGCCTTTTCCTCTGCCCCCTCCCTCCCACAGCTCCCCCCCTCACTATCATTCTCCCCCAGTAACTCCTCACCAAAATCCAATGAGGTTTTCTAATTAGACTAATTAATTTTCTGCCCAAGTTAATAAGACTGTCTGCAGTTCAGAAATAATTGGACTTCCCAAACACCAATATGTGTGTGTGTGTCCATCCCCCCCGCGTCTCCCTCCGCAGCAAGTGGTGATTGGGCTCCTTAATAATTAAAAAAAAACCAAACCCAGCCTCTGTTTTTTCAACTGATGGCTTTGCATTTCAAGAGTTATTTAGTTTTTCCATTATGGCTCTGAACTCCAGTCTTCCCCTGCCCGGGGAGATGCTGGGAGGGGAGTGGGTGCTGAGGGATGCTCTGCTGTGTGGGGGTTTCCTTCCAAGAGGCAGTAAATCCCTGCAGGGGGTCAGCACACACCGCTCCTCCCAGACCAACATCTTGATAGATTAATTTTCTCCACATTTTTTTTTCTTTTTTGCTTTTGCTTTTTTTTTTTTCAGACTATTCTGGAGTTAGGACCGATTTTGGCGCCTGGTACCATAAAAGGACATTTTTGCTGTCATAAAAGTCTCTGTTACAGCCCCCAGCTGTGGCTTTGCTAGAGATAAGACCTCGCAACACGTTCAAACACCACCCAATGTTGCCTTTCAGCACCCTGGGACATACTGTTTGTCCTTGGGGACAACAAGCACAAAACCTGCAGCCCTTTGGTTGACCAAAGCCTGAATTTCCAGCCCAACTCTGCACGTCCTCACCAAACCTGGACAAGCTCTCTTTTGGGGGAATCTATTGATGGGAATCTATTGATAGGAATCTATTGATGGGGATCTATGGATGGGAAAGGATTCAAGAGCATTGTGAGGAGCAGCCCCTGCAGCTCTCCCTCCCTAAGCCAAGGTGTTGGAGCTCCAAGGTGTGGGGGGAAGAAGCCTGGACCACACAGTTATGGGGGAGCATCCCACAGCCTTGAGCCCGAGCAGACAATCAGAGGTCAGACAGAACGAGTGCTTCCAATTTAGCAGCTGAAACTAAATACTGAAGCAGGTGACGGAGGGGGGAAAAAAAAAAAAAAAAAAAAAAGGGGAGAATTGTGACACCAAAGGAAAAAAAAAAAATCTCAGATTTAAAAGCTCTAATGGAGCAGGCAATTCAACAACCTTCACCTGAAAGCATCCAAACACTTCGACTTTATAAAAGAAAATGGTTTAGCAACAATGAAGTTCAACGTTTCAATGAAAGGGGCCTGTCAAGGTTTGGAGGAGAGTGAATCAGGCCATCAGAAGAGGCATATTCACATCAACTCTGACTCATCGCCCAGGCAGAGGAAAGCAAAAGCTTTCCTTATATTTTGGCAATACAACCCCTGGAATGAGGGATCCCAGCTCCCTGGGCTCCGATGGGAGGGACGGAGGGAGGATTTTGCATCCTGGCATTCACAGAGCATCTCCTCTGGGTGAAATTTGGGCTGGTGTTACCCAGAAGGTCAGACTAGATTAGAGCAACAAGCTCTCCTGCCCTTAATACCCTGAACCGGGCGCCCTGCCTCTCGCTCCCCCCCCTACCCCCATAATCAAATAAAAGAAAGAAGATAAAATGCCAGCCACAAACCAGAGATTTGCAGCTGGGTGTGTGTGTGTGTGTGTGTGTGTCTAATTCCAGGAGGTTGCAGGCCATAAAGAAAAAAAAAAAAAAAAAAGGATCCATTAGCATCCACTTACCTGCCATGATGAAGTGACCGCGATAAAGTGCACAGGATTAAATAAATTTAAGTGAATCCCCTGACGGCATTTTTATGGGATTGAAAGAGGTTTTATCCACTCGCAACCTCTATCCTCGGAGGAAACTGATTCAATAAAAACTAAACCCACTTCATCTAGCAGGAAGGGGAAAAAAAAAAATACACAAAAACTCCGCAACGTTTACAGAGTCACTAAAGCAGTCAGGGAAAAAATTAAATATAAGGCAAATCCCTGAGTGGAAGAAATGTGTAGAATTCTGCTTCTATAACTGAACCCCATTAGTTTAACTTCAAACTTTTAAGGCTCCTTCACTCCCCGGGGCAGGAGCAGAGTTGGTCCCTGCTGCAGGGAACCTCACAGCTCCCCCAGCATTTGGAAGGAGGGGGACAAAGCCCAGTGTTTCCCAGCTTCTGCTCCATCTCCTGAGAGTCCCTCCTCCATCCCTGCAGCTCAGCACCTAAATTGCACCTGCTACCCCAACACAAAAGCAGCCTGGATATCTACAACTCCCTGCAATGTCACAGGGCCAGAAATACATCTCTCCCCTCCTCATCTGGGATGGGAATTGGCCCCTTTCCTCCTCTGATATTTTGTGCTGAGCTGTGCAAGGAGAGATGCTGTCGCTGCTGCTGGTAGATACGACGCTGGTGCTCCCTGAGGATGCCATTTCCCATCCAAAAGCCCCTTGGCCAGCGAGCACCCCCCAGCACTGAGTATCCCCAACACCGGGCCGTCCCCAAATGTTGAACATCCCCAAATGCTGAGCTGTTCCCAACCACCAAGAATCCCACAACACCAAGCATCCCCAATGCCAACCATCCCCAACTGCCAAGCTTCCCCCAAACATCAAGCCATCCCCAACACTGAGCATCTCCAACACTGAGCCATCCCCAAATGTCACACACCTCCAAGTGCTGAGCATCCCCCAAACACCGAGCCATCCCCAACACTGAGCTATCCCCCAAATCCGGAGCCATCCTCAGCGCTGAGCACCCCAAATGTTGAGCATCCCCCACATTCCCAACCACCAAGAATCCCACAACACCGAGCACCCCAAACACCAAGCCATCCACAACTCAATGATCTTAAAGGTTTCTCCCAACCTGGACAATCCTATCATTCTATCTATCTCCTGGCAGGGCTTTCAGAGGGTTTCAGCTCCTCCTAACCACAGCCATCACCCATCTATCCAGCACCCCTAATTTATCTACCCCAAATACAAGCCACCATCACTGAGCTAAGTCTTTTGGAGCCTTCTCTCCAGCCCCCTTAAATTATCCAAGGGGGTCAGAGCTATGGGACCGAGGGAAGGAAAATCTCTAGTCTTTAGGAGACCCAGCAACAAACTCCCAAAGCCCACCATGAGAAAAGAAATATCACGACGCCAAGAACAAAGCCATTTAACCCCCAAAGAGCAAACGGTATCGACTCATATCAAGAGGAAGAAGAATAAAAATTAGAAGCTCCTCAGAACAAAGGCATTTTCCTCTGATGTACATTCGGGGGGAGGGTGGGGGAAGCCATTTTAATTACTGATCAAAAATAAATGACTTGCCATTTACCAGGACTTTTTTTTTTAAATTCTTTTTTCTTTTCAAAATTACTTTGTAGAAGTACTTAAACTTATTAATATATTTATAAGGAAAGAAAACACCCATAAACGCTCGGAATGCTGAGCCAACGAATTAATTAACATCAAATTACTAGTGGTTACTACAGCTTGATACTAAACATTGCTACCCTATTATGTGGAGGATGGACAAAAATCTCTTGCAGCTGTTAATTATTTCAATTATTAATTTTACTTAATAATTCATATCCCTTTCCCGACCCCCTGGAGTATACTCCGGTATCTACATTTCTTCCTCCCCTTCTCCATTTCACCCTAACTCCACTTGCAGTGAGACAATCCATCACTCTGCAAGGTTACTGCCTTCAGGAGAGAGGGGTTGGGGTTGTTGTTTTTCCTATTATTTTATTTTATTTTTTATAATCGACAGTCATTTCCTCAGAGAAATACCCCCCGGTAAAAACCTGCTCTAGAGAAATGATAATAAATCCTTAAAGGGGAGCTTTGCTGCTTTTTTCCTTCACGTGCTCCCTTTAAAAAAAAATAATAAAAAAAATATTTATGTCGTTAAAAAAAAATTCTCTGAGAGCTCAATTTTTAGTGGTACATATGTGGAGAGTGAATTAGGAATAAATCCACTTTAAAATCAAGTAGAGAGGATTTTTTTTCTCTTTAAACACCTGGATTCTGGTTGTATCTCCCATCCCAATGCCTCTCTGTGATCCCACCATTGCCCAAGGCTGTGCTTGGTCCCCGGACCCTTCCCCACCACCCAGTTCACCCACAGAGAAAGGGAAACTGAGGCACGACCTCGATTAAGGCAATCCATTAACAAACTCAAGCTCCCACCTCTTCCCATCACCCGAGTCTCATGACTGGTCCAAATGCCCTGCATCCAGGCATTTCTCATTAGGTGAGCACAGGCCTTCAAATAGGAAGGGATTAAAAAAGATGCACTCACAGCCTTTTTACTATATTTTTTTTCCTTTCTTTTCTCCTGATTTTTAAGCCCCCTGCATCTGCCTTGTTGAGCTTTTGTGCTTAGCCACCCTGAAAAGAACCTTACTTCAAAGCAAAAAGGAAAACTGGGATTACAGAGGGACTCCCCAGGAGCTATGGTGTCAGGAAAACCAGATTGGCTTGGGAAAATCTGTGAAAATACTGCTTGTGGGGAAGAAGTGCTTGCAAAGAATGGGGAGAAAAAAAATAAAAAAAATAATAAATATAGATAGATAGATATTCATGTGTTATATATTTTTATATGAGTAAAATGTAAATTATGATTTATTGATATATTTTATATATCAATAAATATATATTTTATATATCAATAAAATCTATATTTATATTTTTTCCCATAAACCAGCTTAATCCTACTAACACCTGTAGCATCTGGTGCCTGCTGTGGCTCAGGGAGGTAGAAGAAATGTGCTTGATCCACAGTGGAATCACAGGTGGCTCCTGCTGGTGGCTCCACACTTCTGCTCCCCCAAATTTATCTGGAAATTAATTTCCAGATGAAAAAGGCGACCGTTTAACGACAGAAAATAAATGAGGGGTGAAAAACACCCACGGCCCCAGGGCATTTCTTGCCACCGAGGGGGATCAGTATTTCTGAACTGGGCTTTGGGTGGAAAGAGGACGAATTTGGGGTTCACATCTGAGGTGGTGTGTCCCAAATTTGATTCCAGGTGGAGAATATTTCAGGGGAAGAAAGAGCTCACAAGCCCTCATCTGTTAATCTCCTCCTTTGATCTCCAGGGTCGAGATAAAAATGATGTTTGATGCTCTTTGCTGAACTCCAGAGAGCAAATCGAGTAACAAAAAAGGGGAAAAAGCAATTGGAGCGACCCAGCACGGTTCACATGGCATCAAAACAGGCACACAGTAAAATAAGCACAGGGATTATTGGTTTGGGGGACCTTTCTGGGAGGGAGGAAAGTGGGGAGAAAGGTTGGGAGAAATTCTGAAAAAAACAATTTTTTTTTTTCTTAATTGATCTCTCCAAAGTTGTGGATATTTGATGGGTGGCCCAGATGCTTTTTGCATCTTCTTCTTCCTAAATACAACATCTGGAGTGTCTGGAATGCTGCTACTGAGCCCCAAAATTACCTTGCCCTTCCGTGGCATCGCCTTCCCGGGGGTTACCCCAAGGGCTTGGCAAGAACCAAGAGAACTTCACTCAACGCCTCCCCTTCAACCATTAAAAATCACTCCCCTGAATAACCCTGGCACTTTTTCCTGCAATTTCCAGAGGCCACAGGCTGCTCCCTCTCTCGGGCATTTCCAGCTCCGTGACGTGGTGGGGTTGTTTGGTTGGATTTTTTTTGGATCCCCATTCTCCAAGGGAACTGCGGTTCTTCGCAGGCTCCCAGCTTGTTTTCACACGGAAAATGGAGCACAAAAGCCCACCAGCCTCGGAGGGAGCTCTGTGGTCCCTGCTTGGACCCAAACCTACAGAAAATCCTCATTTTCCTCCAGTTGCCCCATTTTTTGTTGGTTTTTTGTTGTGGTTGTTTTTTTTTTTCTTTTATCCAAAGCAGAGAGCAGCACACATCTTGTAGCAAAACTCACAGAATCATGGAATGGTTCAGGTTGGAAGGGATCTTAAAGATCATCCCATTCCAACCCCACCCCTGCCCTGGGCAGGGACACCTCCCACCACACCAGGTTGCTCCAAGCCCCCTCAGACCCCTCCAGGGATGGGGCAGCCACAGCTTCTCTGGGCAACCTGTGCCAGGCTCTCACCACCTTCACAGCAAAGAAGTTCTTCCCCACATCTCATCTCCACCTCCCCTTTTTCAATGTCCAACCCTTCCCCCTCATCCTAGGGCTCCCCTCCCTGATCAAGAGTCCCTCCCCAGCTTTCCTGGAGCCCCTTGAGGACTCTGAAGTCTCCCCAGAGCCTTTTCTTCTCCAGGCTGAACCCCCCAACTCTCTCAGCCTGTCCTCCCAGCAGAGGGGCTCCAGCCCTCCCAGCATCTCCATGATCTCCTCTGGTCCATGTCCTTCTGCTGTTGGTGGCCCCAGACTTTTCCACCCCCCCCAGCCCCAACCCTGCTCCCTAACACAAGACCACGTGCACGGTACCATCATCCAAACCCACGTTTTCAGCCCTGGCAAACAACAAACAGGTCCCACCAGGCTCCTTCCAGAGCCACTTTCCTTTAAGGAGAGGACCGGGTTTTGTTAGCTGGGATTTCCCACCCCCCCCCGCCCCCCCCCCCCCTTTTTTATTTCCCCCTCTTAGGCCTGAACGGTTTTAACGAGCGTCCTTTTGACCTAGGAAACTTAGTTTTAATTTTCATCACTTCATCCAGAGAACAATGTGTCCTGGGGGCATCTTTGAGCACAATGTACACTTTCATCATCAAAACAAATGCTGGAAATACCCATCTGCCATGTTATCAGAGCGTATTGGCTCACTGAGCCGGACACCGCTTAGGGGACAAGGGAGGCTTTTACTCTTCTCAAAGTCACGAGTGCTCCCTCTAAGCTCTTCAGCATTAGAGCCTCCTGTGGAGATGGGTATTAGAAGCTCCATCATTTCTTCTTTGGAGCTTTCTTTGGAGATTTCTGCTCCTAGGGAGGAGATAAGAGCAGTGATGCTCCTTTAGTCACCCCCCTTGGGTGCCTTGTAGGGTCTTGGGAGCAATGGAGAAGCAAAGGACCCAAAGTCAAGGACTCATTTGGAAGGTGACCCAGGGCGAACAAGACTCCAGAAGGGCTCCACCTCAGCTTTCTGTCCCCCATATGGGGGCAACGACTCTCCCTGATTGATTTTGATGCCCAAATATTTGCCCCTCTATTGACATCGTTCTGCACTCCAGCCCCATAAATAATCCAGATGATGTCTCCCAGCACCATTTAACCCCCAAACCTTCCCAGTTCCCCCACCAGCACCCAGATATCAAGATCCTTCAACGCCATGACCCCCGACTTTATAGGATTTGCCTCCTTTAAGTCCCTTCCCTAAAAGTTACTTCTCCAAGGAGTTCTGCAAGCTACATCCTCCTCTCCGTCTCAGACTGGAATAATTTGGAATAAGTTATAATAATAGTAAACACAGTAAAAAAAAAAAACAACAAATCAAACATGCTTTGTTACTCCCCAGGCACACGCATTTGTCTTCCCAGCGACAAAGTAATCACATTTTTGGTTTTAATTTATTACGTGCATTACAGTCGGTGCCTGGGGGGCATTATCACAAGTCACAGCCCCGGCGCGCGACGGGAGGAATCGAGGCTCTTAAATCCTCACCTCCTTTGGCTTCTCCACCTGCCAACGACTCCAGAGACAACGTCTTCCCCCTTGGTTTAAACCTGTTCCAAGAGGGCTCAGGAACCCCCCATGAGGGAGAGCCAGGCCCCCGGGATCCCCACCAGCCCTTTTAACTTTAAGGTTTAACGTTCTCCCTTCCAACGGCCTCAAAACATAATCCCCATCGTTGCTGTTTACGGGATGCCACCACCCACACAGAGTATCAAAGCTTCCAGGAGAGATCTCCACGCTCAGGGTGGGGGGAAGAAGGGGGGGTTTCCCCTCTTTTGACCCCAACCCGCTGTATTTTGGCACAGTGAGGAGCTGCTTGTGCTTAACCCAAGGGATAAGAGACGCATCCTTCACCTCTGCCATCCTGCCCCAGGCACACGGTCTCGTTGTTGTACAGGAACAGCACCAGCGTCCCAATGCACTAATTAGCTCATTAGCAAGCACAGGGATGCTCTGTGTCACCTCTACCTGGGTCCAGAACAAGCAACGAGCTTTCCCTGGGGCAGGGGAAAGGGAAGGAAAGGGGACAGGGAAGGAAAGGGGACAGGGGGCTGGGCTTCCCTCCTCCCCCAAGATGACACCAGGAGAAATCTCTGCCGTGAAGCAGCCTAAATCACATTTCTTGCCAAGGAGGCACAAGGCTTTTGGCAGGTAGGGGATGGATCTCGGGAGCTGACATGTCTCCCTGCCATCTACAGCTGATGAAGTGTCAAATGAGACGGAACAGAAAGCGAGACCCATCTGGGGGGAAGCGGGTTCCGTCAGGCTGATTGATACCAGGAGGAGGAGGAGGAGGAGGAGGAAGATGAGGTGGCTGGAGCACCATAGGGACCTGCTCCTGTGGCAGGCATGGAGATGGCGGGGGGCACTTCTGGGCTGGCTGGCCCCAAGCATCACAGCCCCTTCCTCTTCTCCCTCCTCCTCCTCTAGCCAGTGTTAAGAAGGAGCAGCCTTTGTCATTGCCAGCGCAGTCAGCAGTGACAGCACTCACAACACTCCACACAAATAACGACGCTCGTTAATTACTGTCCTTATTCATTAGCGTGAGAGGGGGTCCCTGGACAGGCTCTGACAGGTAGCTTGGGGGGGTGCTTGGGTCCAGGGCTGTGCAGGAGGGCTGGATTTAAATATTCAGATCAACAGTTGAGATTTTCAGCGCTGCAAGAACGGATGGAGGAGGAAAGTCCATGACTCCCGTTGCTGGATCCCCAAATCCCTGCAAAGTCCTGGGACAAGGGACGCAGTGGAAACAGGGGAAGGATGGAGACGCACTGGGAGGAGCAGTAATGGACTGGGGGTGTCACTGGTAGGGTATAATCATAGAATCATTCAGGTTGGAAAAGACCCTTGGGATTATTGAGTCCAACCATCAACCCCACTCTACCAAGTTCTCCCTTACACCATATCCCCCAACCCCACGTCCAAATGACTCTTCAACACATTTAGGGATGGTGACTCAACCACCCAGATAACAAAGCTACACACACCCCCAAAAATAGGAGAGTTGGTAAAGGAGGGAGGAGACCTCCCCCATCCTCATTCATGGCATCTACATCCCATACAGGGATTAATAGAAATAAGAAATTGCCAGTTTGGTCCCTGAACTGTCCCAGCTTCTTCCACCCAAAGAGACCATCAGCCCCCTGGAGAAGAACACAGTGGTGATCTTCAAGATGTGGGGGATGATGTTTCTCAAAAGACCTTATGGGAACTTGGTCCTGGGTTAATAGAAAATGCCCTTCCAGCCCAAGGAGAGACCTCACCTCTGGGGATCTGGTCAGTCAGGGACTGAGGAGAGGCAGGAGAGCCACCAAAATGAAACACAACTGGGGAAAAAAACAAAAAGCCCTGCTCCCAGAACGCCCCCAAAACCCATACAGCCACAAGGCGCTGCGTTTCACGATACCCCTTAATAGGATCAGCAAAACAGGGTCAGCATGTAAAATACAGCTGCTTTGGAGATCACAAAAAATACTTTAATCTGCGGTGCTTTTTCACCTCTAGGGGCCAGTGAACCGGTATATTCTATCTGCTTATTTAGCTGATCCTGTTAAAAAGGTATCAGAATAAAGCAGAAGGGGGGGGGGGGAGGGAAATAATAAAAAATCCCTCGTTGTATGAACTGAGCCAGAGAAAACTTCCCCTCTAGCAAGACTCTGGCAAAAATCCCAGTCCCACTCCACCGGCGCTTTGAAATACAAACAAGGGGATCTGCTGGTCTTGAAGCACGTTTCCCACCACCCCGTGGGCTCGACGTTCACGGGGAGGTCCTGGAGATGCTCCTTGGCTCCTTGGTCCCAGCTTGTGCAAGGAGCATCCAGAAGATCAGGAGATGGGGAGATGCAAGACCTCCCTTGATGGGCGGGTGCCTTGGAAGGAGTAAAGCGACACAGCGTTTGTATCCAACCCCAAAAATGAAGCTCCCCTGAGCCCGAGGGCAGTGGCAAGGAGGTAGCCACATCACAAAGTGGCTGAGAGAGCTGGGAAGAAGGGGGGGAAGCTCTGCCACGCTGGGGACGGATGCTCAGCACATACCATGGCCTGATACAGACATCACACGGCGACGAGGAATGAGAGAGAGGCAAGAGCTGTCTTCTCACATGGCTAAAATCAGGAGAAAAAGCCACCAACAAAGGAAATACTACCAAAAAGCACCAGCTTTTTGGCTGCCTTGAGCAATTTATCCCATGGTGGGCTGGAAGGGAAAACCTCCAGCTCCATGAGGGTCCTGCCAACCTGCTGCTATTGACTTTCTATTTTATTTGGGGTTTTCTCATTGGTCACGTTTCTATGACAAAGGCACTAAAGCAAAGGGATAATGTGAGGTGTGAGAGGCACAGGAAGGTGTGGGAGCAGCAGTGGAGAGGCTGATGGAGCCCCAGGAATCACAAACAACACTGAGAGTAGAGCCATTTTGGCTTCATCTCCTGCCCATCAGCAACTTTCAGGGGAAAAATAAAATAAAACGAGATGGCAGAACTAACAGTTCTACTACAAATCCCAAAGAGCTCCTAATTTTGTGTGAAGAGACGGGGTCCGCACGCCAAAGCACCAGCAACGTGTGAAAGGACACGAGTCCATCCATGCACCACAAACTTATCACTACAGGGTATCTCCTGAAGACTGAGAGAGTCGCCGCCTCCTCCTCTCAGGCTCCTTGAAAACCACCCAACCAGGGCATGGAGCCCAACACGTCACCCAAATGAAAAGCAACATGGCTGTTTCTCACCCGTGCTTCCCACTGAGATGGAAGGGATGGAGTCCAGGAGCCTCCAAGACCCTCCACCCATGCGATAAAGGAGCTCATGTCACTCACCAGCAGTATTTCATAGAATCACAGAAATTGGAAGGTTGGAAAGGACCTTCAAGATCATCTCATTACACCCTCCTGCCCTGGGCAGGGACACCTCCCACCACACCAGCTTGATCCAAGCCCCCTCCAACCTGCCCTTGAACCCCTCCAG
>BJBW01011367.1:47352-74168 GCA_004320125.1 Scolopax mira
ACCCTCACACCAAAGAAGTTCTTCCCCACATCTCATCTCCATCTCCCCTCTTTCAGTGTCAAACCCTTCTCCCTCATCCCAGGGCTCCCTTCTCTCATCAAGAGTCCCTCCCCAGCTTTCCCCCTTGAGGGACTGGAAGGAATTTCAGCCAACCACAGCTCCTGACATACTTGGAGAAGTGGAGGAACCTACCTTGGAATGATCAGCAGATAACCTTCATCTCATTTCAGCCCTTAAAATCAGTAAGAACATTATTTTGGGATGAGGGAGGTTTTGAGGAAGCAGCTTGCCTAAAACCATCCCAAAAAATCCCTGAAATGGGAGCTGGCTCTTAAATTTATCCCAGGAGATACGGCTGCAGGATGTCCAGCCTGGACCGAGGAGTGACAATGAGCCATCCTGCCCCATCCTGTCCCCATCGTCCCTGGTACTGTCACAGAGGAAAACGCTGTGGTCCAGCCCTGATGGCTTCCACCACATCGGGGAGAAAATTGAAAAGATTGGGGCCCTCGCACGCCCGCCACACACCGCGACAGCAGCACTTGCTGCCTCCAGCCTTGACCTTTATTTTCCACTAATGGACCCAGGTGAGTGTCGGGCTGTGTTTGAAGCTGCATAAAGTGAACCGAAAATAAGAGGGATAAACAGCAGCAGTTAAGGCCCTCTTTTTATTTTTTTTTTTAATATTTTTTTTTATTTCCTAGCGCAGCAAAGTTATCAAGCTGCTTCTGGCCGCAGGTGACTTGGGAACCAGCTCGCCAAGACAAAACCCAGAGGAAATCTGGCCCGTGGTGGGGAAGTTTGCAAGTCCCCAGGTGGTGGGAAGCATCTGGTCTGAGAACCAGCAGGACAGAACTACTCCATCCCATCACCCTTCAGAGAAAAAATAAATATATAATGATAATAAAAAAAATAAATAAGCAAGCATCTCTAAGGTTGGAAAGTGAAGAGAAGGTTTGGGAAGGTGATGCTGAGAGATCCATCAAGTTTAATACCTGAGCGTTTATCATCCACCCCATGGATGTGATTTCATAGAAGTATAAAGTGGTTGGAAGGGACTTTAAGGATCATCAAGTTCCACCCCCTGCCCTGGTTGCTCCAAGCCCCCTCCAACCTGTCCTTGAACCCCTCCAGGGATGGGGCAGCCACAGCTTCTCGGGGCAACCTGGGCCAGGCTCTCACCACCGTCACACCAAAAAATTTCTTTCTGGTATTTCATGTAAATCTCCCCTCTTCCAATTTAAAACCATTACCCCTTGTCCTGTCACTCCACTTCCTGACAAGGAGTCCCTCTCCAGCTCTCCTGTAGGCTCCCTTTCAGATATTTGCTACCCTAACTGGGATATTTTGCCCTAACTGGAGTATTTTGCCCCACTGCTCCTGCAGGTCACTTCGGCATCACCCCTTTGGCAAAGCCCAAAGAGATAAAGAGGGGTCCTTGCTTCCCTCTGCTATTCCCACACCATCTCCAGCAGATGCTCAGTGCCCCAGAGACCCCAAGGCCACAGGGATGGGCGTCCCAGCCCTCTGGGCCACCTCCAGGCCCGTGACACCTCTGGGCTAAGGCGTGTGGGGATGAGGTGAGGTGAAGATAAGCAATTTTAGGATTCCAGGGCGTGCTGTGCCAAACCGCTAACTCTTTTAATACCTTAAATCCAAGCTCATCTCCCAGCAAGGAGTTTTAATTTAAATTTGGCTGGATAGCTGCTCCGTGTTTAATAAATAACTATTGATTATTTAAAGAGCACCTGGGTTGAGGTTTACCACCTGAGGCTGGGTACACATGTAAAAATACCCAGTACCTATTACTGCCTTATTAAACCTTAGTCCTAGGCATGTGCTTAATAGCCACTTGCTATTTAATTAGCTGGGGAGTTCAGGGATTATTGAGGGGGGGAGGAATAAATACCAACAGGGATGTATCTCTGGGAAATGTCACCTCCTTCCCCTTTTGCTGCCCACGGAGGGAATGGATTTGTGGCCTGTTCAAGCCCAGCATCGAGGAAGGATCGAAGATGTGGAGAAGATGAGATGGTCACATCACCCACCCTTGCCAACCCATGTTGGGTAGCACAGCAGGATCCCCTGGGGGCTCAACACCCTCCATGCCACCACCCATGGGGACACCAAGGGGTGCCCAAGCCACCAAACCCCAAAATCTCTCCAAAACCAAGCTGTCTCCTTCCTTCACGACCGCATCTCACCAGGAAAGCTCTTAAAAACCACCCCACCCCCTCCCCAGGAGCAAATTTAACAGCAGGCGACACGTGAGTCCCCCCCCCCTTCCCCCAGACCCAGAATTACCATATTTCACACCGAACGCCAGATATTTAAAGGTAAGTTTCCATCAGGATCCATGAGGATTTATCTGTGCGGGGCTCCCATTAGCGGTAATAAGATGAAGGCGATCAGCCTCATACATTTCACTTTGGCCGGTATAAATGCCTTCAAATTCATTAGACAGATGTCTGACGGAGTCATGGCAAGGAAAGAGCAGGGGGGGAAAAAATAAAAGAGAAAAAAAAAAGGGAGAAGAAAAGAAAAAAAAGCCATTCCCAGGCTATTTCTAGCTTTGTCTTTACTGGGAAGGTGGTTGGGATTAGTGGAAGCGGCTGTTAGACCCAGACCCTGCGATGGAAGTGGTCCCTCGCCCAGTTCTCCCAGCAGAAACAGCTCATTACTGGGAGGACCTTGGGGGGTGGGGGGAGTTATTCTGCCTGTTTCTTCCCAGGATTTCTAGTTGCTCGTTTGCTCGTCCCAGCGGAGGTTGCCATCTGCCAGCGCGTCACCCCGACAGGCGATTTTTGTCAGTGCCACGGTCGGCGTCACTCTGAAGGTGACACTTTCCAGGGGGCCGGCGGCCGTGGCTTGGGTTTTTTTTTTGGTTGGGGTTGTTGTTTTTTTGGTTTATTTTCCCCTCTGCATCGGAGGAGACTTTGTAAAAAACAGTCATTACCAAACTCCCCCCGCTTTCAGATCCTGTTATTGTTCCAGTGAGCCCCAGAGACAAACAGCTGGAATCGGGGGCCCGCTGGGCACTCCACAAAAGTGCAAAGCCAGTCCCCCCCCTTCAGCAAAGGTCTGTGCTCTCTCCGAATCACAGCACGGGTGTGCTGATTCGGTGCTGAGCACTGCAGATGTGGTGGGTGCCTCATCACACGTCCACGCCTGCAGATGTTAACTCTGAAGCGGAATGATGACGAGTTAAAAGCCATCGTGGCATTTCGGTCGACTTGCTCAGCTCCTCTTTGGCTTGCTCTCCCAAGGAAAAGTCCCTTAAGACCCATAAACCAACCCAAAGTGGGTGGTCAGAGGCCCTCAGCACTCACAAGCAACCCAAAAAGGGTGGTCAGACTCCCTTAGCATCCATAAACCAACCTAAAAAGGGTGGTCAGAGTCTCTTAGCACTCAGAAATCTACCCAAAAATGGGTGGTCAGAGTCTCTCAGCACCCAAAGGGTCATCAAACAGCATTAACCCCGAGGCAGTGGCCACTCAGAGCCAGGTGGCACATTATTAGTGTCCCAACATCCATTCCACCACCATGTCCCCACCACCATGTCCCAGCCTGCCACTACCTCCTAGTCTTCCTCCCAGCTCTCCGGGTGGACACAGTGTCTGGACAACCTTTGGGAAGCTCCAGCACCACCGAGCCAAGTCATCCCTTTCCCGAGATGACAACTGTTATCCCTAATTACCAGCTTGGCTTCATTTTGAAGTCATTTGCGCTGATTACTCCGACTGCTGCCTTGGGTAGCCAATGACTTAGATTAACTAATCACAGCGCATAGGAAAATATTTTAAATACATGTATATTCACCTAAATTCCTTCACTGTCCTGCTCTGCAGCTTCTTGGCTTAAATTGATGCCCACTTGTTCCTCTAATCTGACACGAGCTCAAAAAGCCTGGTGGCATCAATCCGCTCAATTCCCTTCGGAAACATGTAAACCCTCAACGAAGCCCCTTCCTAATCTCCTTTTTTTTTTTTTTTTTTGCCAGTGATTACAGAGCTGGTGTCTCTAACTCAGCCCGGATAAAAGTCCCCACGTCCCCATCAGGTTGCCTTTTGTGGGGCTCAGCTGCTCCGTGTCACTCCGGCAGCATCACCAACCCCACACGTGTAGAGACTGCTGAGCCTTCGGGGCAGTTCAGATCCTTATACTCTCAAGATTTTCACTAAAAGCACCAGACCAAGACAATTTTAGTTTAAAAAGAAACAAGAGGCAAAAGTTGACGTCCTCCTTGATTCCACATCGTGGCGAACCCAGAGCAGAAACTAAATTCCCTCGAGAAGAGCATCCTTCAAAGAGAGGATGCATTTACTCTGCAGCACCTCTCTCATCCCGCTGACCACTTTCAGGTCCCCCAGCACCCCTCAAAACTGCACCTACTCATTTCTTCCTTCCTAAAACTCATCAAACTGTCCCATTTCTTGCTCTGGAGACCATGTCGGCTCTCCTGAGCTCACCTCTGAAAAGCCATGGATGCCTCTAGCTCCTGGGCATGTAATCACAGAATCCCATGGGGTTAGAAGGGACCTCTGGAGATCATCCAGTTCCAACCCCCTGCCCCGGGCCTCCCACCACACCAGGTTGCTCCAAGCCCCCTCCAACCTGCCCTTGAACCCCTCCAGGGATGGGGCAGCCACAGCTTCTCGGGGCAACCTGGGCCAGGCTCTCACCACCCTCACAGCCAAGAAGTTCTTCCCCACATCTCAGCTCCATCTCCCCTCCTTCAGTGTCAAACCCTTCTCCTCCTGTGGCTCCCCTCCCTGATCCAGAGTCCCTCCCCAGCTTTCCTGGAGCCCCTTGAGGGACTGGAAGGGGCACCAAGGTCTCCCTGGAGCCTTCTCTTCTCCAGGCTGAACCCCCCAACTCTCTCAGCCTGTCCTCCCCGTGCTGGTGGCATCACAGAGCAAAGGAAGGAGAAGAAGAGGAGGATCAAGCTGAACCACAGGCATCGCATCCCGGACTAAGGACGCTCAAGGTCAGGGAAGAGCTGCAGCTCCACGTCGCAGCCACGCTCAGGGAAATTTGGTTCCCCCAACCTAATCTCTATTTTTTTCCCCTAAATCTTCAGCAGAGGTGGGAGAGGTGAGAGCTGGAGGATGGGGCGAGAGCCGGAGGATGGCAGGGTGAGGACCACGGGGCTTTTCCACGGCTCATTTTCGCCATCTAGCGCTCAGCTCGCCACCCAGAAGCCACCTCAACTCATCCCGCACCTTCTTCTGCAGGAACGAGGGCAAAAATACAGATTATTTCACATGAACAGAACTGCCCGGGATGGAAACCAAACCCTGAGGGTGGTGCAGACCTCATTCATCCCTGTGCACCTGAAACCCCAGAGCTGGGCATGGTCATAAATGCTCACGTGTGAGTCATTTTTCATGAGAAATTTTTGCAGGTGGACACAGAAAACACAACTGAGTGGTCCCAGATGGGCACAGAGAGGACACACTGGTTTCAGTACCTGAATCCTCACTTTCTGCTCCTGCTTTTCCCAGGCCCACGGCGCTGCCCCTTTCCTTTGGCTTTGAAAAATCACCGCAAGCGCCTCATTTTTTTGGTTTTGTTTTTTTTTTTTTTTACTTTTTTCCCCCCAACCAGCAACAGGCAGGAGGGAAGAAAACCTCTTGAACAATGCAGCGAAAATAATCTATTTTCCCAGCTCATCATTATGCCAGGAATCTCACAGGAGGAAAGTTGGCCAATGCCTCTTTGAGGGATGAAACGCCTTGAATGCATAACGCCCTCCATAAATTCCACCTCCCCGCACAAACCCGGCAGAGGGGGGAAAAAAACAGAGTTTGAGCTCCACCAACACGCCCCACACCAGCCCTCACATTGGCTAAGTGGAGAGGGTGGTCTCCAGAAGACCCTGCTGTCCCCCAAAGTGCCACCAAGCCTGCTTTGCAGAGCTTGGCAGGAAGGGGTTGCCATCTGCCGACAAAGCCGCAGCCCTGCATCCTCCTGCAGCAAAGCCCTGCCTGCAATGCTGCTGGGCTGCCTAATTCCCTCCCTGGAGATGGAGAAGGTCTCTCCACAGAGCCCAGTGAGCTACGGGGTGGCTTCTCACAGCCCCTGGGCAGGATGATGCCCCTCAGCCCTGGATGCTGCCCCGTCCCGGCGTGGGAAAGAAAAGGCAGTGGCATCTACCGGCAGCGGCTGCTACTTAACGGAGTGAATGATCAGCTCATTACAGATTCAGATAGAAAAAAAGAAAAAAAATCATAATATTTGCTAATCACAATATTAATTTCTTGCTAATTGGCTGCCTGATGGCACAGGCAGAGCAAGGGGGCACCAGCTGGCACCCAGAGCAGTGCCTTGCCTGGCTGCTACATGGCGCCGGAGGTTTTGGCTTCTTCCAGAGAAGATGGGTGGCAGGAGTCAAGGTCCCCATTCCCTGGGACAAGGAGAGATTGCAGCTTTTCACCGTCCTGCCAGAGCGACCCTCTGCTCATCCCAGGGCAGGGAAACTGAGGCAGAAACCAACCACCCCATATGAAGCAGGAGAAGAGCAACGCGGAGGACCCTGAAGGGCTGGGCAGCTTCCCAACACTTGCACCCTCTCTTTTTCCACCACGAAGCCACCACCACCACTCCTCATCCACCTCCAGGACTGTCCTCGTGCTCTCAGACCAGTGGACCCCCCAGCTGGGGTGTGAGGAGGAGGAGGAGGGTGATTTTGGGCAGCAGCTCTGTCCCCTCTGCAGGTAACCCCTTCTGCATGGAGCCTGTGAGACATTATGCAGGTTGGATGCCAGGCAAGGCTGATCACAGAGTCATTGCTGCTGCTGCTAATGAGGCCCTAAGGCTAATTAAAAAGACGAGTAGAACACAAAAACATAATGAGGAGCCAGTTTATCAGTCAATCGGAGGACATGAATACGCCAATAAAAGTTTGAACTACCTCCTTCCTGCCAGCATCCCGGCTCTGGCCCAGCCCAGGGTTGGAGGGGGACCAGACGGTGACCAAAATGGCTTTGTGCTTCTCAGCTCCTGGCTGAGGACAAAAGAGGGAGAGGAGAGGCCGAGGAGAAGCGTGTGGCTTCCTCTCTGCCCGCCTGGCACAGGGCTGCTTGCATTAACAGGATGGAGAACTCAAATAGCAACTAGAGAGCTCATCCTCTTTGGAGCTGGAGGGCTTCAGGAGGTCCATATGGACCATCAATGGATGCCCAGCCTCAGCCCCGTGGCTTCTGTGCTCCGTGGACATCCTGCTTCACGCCTGCATGAAGGTTATTAATATTACTCTTATTTTTTCTCCTCCTTATGCCATGCTCAGGGAGTGAGAGGGGTGAGATGAGCACCTCAAGGGAAACATGGGGCTGGGTGATGCGAGGGTTGCCCCAGAAAACGAGGGCACCCGAAAAGCCTGGAGAGGGGACAGGTCCCAGCCAGGTTGTCCCAGCATCTCCCTCAGCTCCCACCTGGACACCCAGCCCTGCATCCTGATGCACCTGGGGACTGGTTTTTGGTGGTGGTTGTCAGGCAAACGCCTTTTTTCCAGCTTTCCTGGCCACGCTCACGGATGAGCCGGGAAATCTCCGGGGCGTCTTTGAGATAAACAAATGTAAACACTTCTACCTAAACAGCAGCAGCTGTGTCTGGGCACCCCAGGGCACTGGTGGGACACTGCCTGCTGCTGGTACGACGCTGGGGTGAGGATGGATGGAAGGAGGAAGGATGCTCTGCAGCCAGGAGAGGGGCTGCAGGGGGGTGGGGGGTGTTTGGGAAGGGGCAGAGGATCACAAGAGCAAAGGGCTGAGGAGGGGAAAAGGGGAGAGGGAAAAAAAGGGAAAAGGAGGGGGTGTATCAGGCAGGAGAGGAGGAAATGGGTCTTTCTCAAACCTATCGACGATAGGTTTGCTGCCTGAATGTCCAAGCAGCTGATTTCCCCCGGCAGCCCCTGATTATTGCTGTGCCACACGTTCCCTTGCAGGGCCAGAAATCCCAGATCTATCACCGGAGACGTCGGAGCACGCTCCTCCCGGGCTGCCATTCATTACAGCAAGGCAGAGGCTCTGCAAGGGGACGGTGATGCCACCTTCATTCTCCATCCCCCTCCCCGGGACAGGGGCTCCATCCCCCGAGATGCTCCCCACTCCGAGAGGAGGAATTTGGCAGGAGCCACCCAGGCAGGGGACAGCAGATTCTCCCTTCAGCCCAGCTGCAAAGATTTCCCTATATATTAAGCTTATTTCCAGCACCCTCCTTATGCCCAACCCCAGAAATTTAAGAAACTCAACGTGATAAACTCCACCGCTGCGCAGTTGCTCCCCAAATATATCCCCGGGAGGTCCAGACCCCCCCCTCCACCCAATTTGGGGACCACCCCATCCATCTCCTTTGCTGGAGCCCCGGCTCCTCTCTCCTGCTCCGAAATGGAGACGCTAATTAAATTACACTGCCAGCCAAAGTGCTTCGTCAAGTAAATAAATAAATAAAAATTAGAAGGTCATCAAAGTTGTGTTTGGAGACCATCGCATTAGCATACATCTGCATAGCAATGAAGGGAAAAAAAGGGCCATTTAAAGAGTGCTGGTAATTTACTCAGCCAAGTAAACTTCATTACCTTTAAGTAGCGCCGCACGCCAAGCACTAATTCACACCTTTAACGACCCTGGCACAGATGGCAGAGAGGGACAGGGAAGGCAGGGGCATCCAAGGTGCCCTGGTCCCCCCCCGGGGGATGCTGTGGTAGTAGGTAGCAGCACCCTCAACACCCATTTGGGAATTTGGGTGCTCCGGGGGTGTCAACGCCAAAGCTGCATCTTCTGGGATGCAGCTGGGGCTGGACCATGGAATAGGGTGGAAGCTTTGCTTCAGGTTGGACACCACGATCTACAGTTGGACTTGATCTTAAAGGTCTTTTCCAACCTAAACCATTCTATGATCCCATTCTCTAAGGTCCTGCAGCCCACCCAAGGCTGAGCTCCCTCCCAAACCCCACTGAGCCCGGTGGCCCACATCCACCTCCGCACCAGTCCTACCAGCATCACCCCTCTAGCATCGCACCGGAACCCCCAGAAAGCAACTGGGGAGGAAAAAGGGGGAAAAGGGGGCTGTTTCCCATCTACTTTTGGATAACCCAGCATCCTCCCAGCATCTCTGCTGGGGAGCAGAGCCCTGTAGTACTCGTCGGAGCCGTGCGAGGCCACCACAGCCCCGCGCTCCCATCCCTCCCTCGCCATTAAATGCGGCATCCGATTTCTCCAGGCTGTTATGTGTATATTTATTTCCAGTGAGGTCAGGAGTACCAAGGTTGTAAAATAACATATTTTTCACTTGTTTTCTTCCCTGATCTCCCACCAAGCACTTCCGAAGTCAATTATCTCCCGGAGCCTGTGCTTCCCCCCCCCTGCACGTACGCCCGCTCGGCTCTGCCTTTGCAGCACATCAGCTGCCCCGAGGGGAGAGCCAGAAATTGGGATGGGGGGATGAAGGAGAGAAGGGAAAGTCCGGGGAAAAAAAACACACGCAATCCCCCGGTGGGGATGTCAAGCCTGGGAAATGACAAGCCCTTGCAAAAGACACCCGACAGCTGATGAGCTCTTCCCGAGCCTGCGCCGGCGTGGAAAGCCCAGTCGGGAGGGATGTAGCAAGCAAGGAGCTCATCTCCAGCCCTATCCAGAGATTAAACTGTCACCTTTCATAGGCAGCAGGAGGGGAAACAGGATGCCAGGCTCCTCAGGGAGCTGTGGTTATGGCTTTTCATTAGAAGAGGACAAGACTGTTTGGCCCTAACGGTGCTCTCGGCAGAAATGCCCCTTCCAGTTGTGACATCCCTCCACGGGGACCTATTTTCTTAGGGTAAGGGCTCCCCTAAGCTGGGCTGCATCCTCAACCCACTGAAATAAAAAGATTACTTTCTTTGCCTCAATAGGAGGCAACTGCCTCCCAATTGCCTTTGGGAAAAGGTCTCAAAGAGGCAGGAATATTAGAGGAGAAAACAATAGCCCACCTTCTGGGAAACTCACATTCAAGCCCTGCTTCTCAAAAATCAAGCACAACCAAAATCTTAACATTTCCTCATGCAAAATCCCAGCCAGCCCTAACGGGTGAAGAGCAGGGGTCACCGTTCCTGTCCCTGTGCCACCCAAGGAGCCACCCACCTGGCCATGAAGCCAGGGTGACATCCCCATGGGCTGCTTCCCTTCCCACCTTCTTCGCTGTATTTTCTGAGGACGGCTTTTTAGGATGTCTCATTTTGCTCCTCATCAGATGCTTTCCCAGAAGCATAATCCCGGCTTGTCAGCCAGCCCTGGTGGAAAGGAATAAATCCTGTTTGATCCATTCCTCTCCACTTTGAAAATGCAGAAGAGCACCTGAGGCAGGAAGGCAATAACTGGGTTTGTAGGGGGTTTGCTGGGCTCCTTAATTATCCAAGCACTAGAGTCCTTTAGCCCCGTCTAAAATCTATTTCTCAGCTTATTTCCACCTTGTTTCCTTCTTCCTTCAACTCAAGTAGTCGCTAGCAAGTGGTGGAAAACAATAATAACATTTTTAAAAGACAAAGTTGGGGTTATTTCTTCTCTCTCTCTCCTTCTTGAGACAATAGCAATGATGATGGGGACGATTACTGGGAAGGAAGATAATTTCAAACTGGGATTTAGAGTTCCCATCGCTCCCAGTGACCAGGGGGACAAATATCCTTCGCCAGGTGGGTACCCAGCAGGTCCCAGCTCAGCATCGGGGCTGCTGTCACAGCATCCCCATCCCTCCCTTTATGGGCAGGGGAAAGACCCCACCAAAGAAGCCTTTTTGAAGCATTTGGACAACCACCAGCCACTGGCATCAGGGAAAGCCTGGCACATTGAAGAAAACAGGTCCCAGGTCGGGGTTCAGAAGAAATTTAAGGGCTTGAACATGGGGTCTGCGGACAAGACAGGGCTGCAATAACTGACTGCTCTTAACCATTCACAATCCAAAACTGAGCACATTTGCTTCTGCCTCTGGGCACATCAACGCCCTCAGCTTTTGGATTTGCTCATAAACCCAAGAGGGCTTTCACCTCTTCGTGCCCACTGTGTGCCAGGCCCCAAGAGTTATGTAGGTTGGACGTGGACCCCAGCGGTGGGAACCAGCACAAAGACATCCCAAACTGGTGCAACTCACTCTCACCCAGACCCAGAAACACCCTCTTGGCGGCACAGCTATTAGGATTTCTATTGCTCTAACTAGACCCACCTCGATGGGTACAAATGCCAAAGAGGCAGACCCTCAGAAGCAGCACAGATATTATTATGAAGTATTTGCATCGCCACAATACGGAGCTGGCCCCATTTTGGTACTTTCTGAGCACCTCCAACCCTCTGCAAAGGCAAGGTCCCACCAACACGAACAGTCGGCCATCTCCCAGCCAGGGAGGGGAAGAGAAAGGTTTGCAAAATAATACTCACACCATCCTGGATTTGCTTGGCAGGATTTAGGAAAGTATCTGACTTTTTCTGCTACTTGGCTGAAACCCATCCAGGGCATCAAAACTAAACCCAGTCATGAGTATAAAAGACTTAAGGACCTCCAAGAGGAGCATCAAAGCGAAGCAGAAGAACATTGTGCCCACCTGGACAACAGGATGCCCATGAGCCAGCAATGCACCCTCGTGGCCAAGAAGGCCAATGGCATCCTGGGGGGCATCAGGAAGAGCGTGGCCAGCACGTCAAGAAAGGTCATCTTGCCCCTCTGCTCTGCTCTGGGGAGGCCCCATCTGGAGCACTGGGTCCAGTTCTGGGCTCCCGAGTTCCAGAAGGACAGGGAAGTGCTGGAGAGGGGACAGCAGAGGTTGCAAAGATGATGAGGGGCCTGGAGCATCTCTCTAACAAGAAAAGGCTGAGGGATTTGGGTCTTTTTAGTCTGGAGAAGAGAAGGCTGAGGGGAGATCGGATCAACACCTATAAATACTTAAAGGGAGGGTGTCAGGAGGATGGGGCCAGTCTTTTTTCAGTGGTGCCCAGGGACAGGACAAGAGGGAATGGGCACAAACTCAAATATAAGAAGTTCCACCTAAAGATGAGGAGGAACTTCTTTCCTGTGAGGGTGGCAGAGCCCTGGAAGAAGCTGCCCAGGGAGTCTCCTTCTCTGGAGACATTCCAACCCCACCTGGACACGTTCCTCTGGGACCTGCCCTGGATGGCCCTGCTCTGGCAGGAGGTTGGACTGGATGATCTCCAGAGGTCCCTTCCAACCCCATATCATTCTGTGATTCTGTGGGATCCATCTCACCCCACCATCAGCGCCGGGGAGTGGCAACGAGGTGGCATTGCCAGGGCTGCCAAAATAAAAGGGGACACAGACAGGGACAGCACAGATGCCACCTTCCTTCCCTCCCTGCCCCGGGTACCGCTCCCTTACCTTCTCCCCATCCCCATTAGACCCCACAAAGCATTTTTCCCAACTGCTGGATATGAAAGGCACCACGCAAAACAAAGTTGTGTTGCAAAGTAATTGCACCTGGAAGGCAGAGCCACCAAACACCCGGGCGCCGCCTCTTTGAAATTCGCACGAAGCGCCCGAAAACGTCAGGAATAAAAAAAAAAAACAACAAAGCAGAAAATTGGGACAAGCCGCGCTAATAGAGTGGAGGTGGGAGCAGCTGGAAAGGAACGTGGGGGTGGAATGATTTTCCTTATTCCCTCATGTAATATCTGGGCGTACATATATCTATACAATATTATATATTTAATTTTTTTTAATAATATTTTCTTTTCAGGATGTTCCTGCTTCTTTCTCCAGCCTGGTTTCAGCTGCTGCCACCCCATTACCCACAGTGCAATCTCAGACATGGTTGTGGCTCCCAGGGATGGACCTGCCCTAATTTTAAGCCACCTTTTCATCACCCAGATCCCACTGCCAAGTAAAATTTTATTCCTATTATTTCTTTAAATCTTCCCAGGATGCCTTTCTTGGACATGGCATTGCCTCGTGTCCCCGGGCTCTGGGCTGGCAGCACCCACAGGCATCACCACGAGGCTGAGGATGAATAGAAGCAGGGAGGGACACCCCTGGAAATGCAGGATGTCCCCTGGAAATCCAAGGTGTCTCCTGGAAATGCAGGATGTCCCCTGGAAATCACCCTGCTGCTCAGCTCATGCGTCACCTGCTCGGAGACCGACATATTGTCACCACTTCTTTACATATATATATATAAAATTATTTTTTTTTCCTCAAGCACCTCGCTCCTGTAATAACTCGGAGAGATGTCTGGGGATGCCAAATACCAAAATGCATTTCCGCAGCGGCTTCATAATTAATGTTTGCATCGTTTATCTTTCGTGGAAAGATTATTCTGACTAACGAGGTTCTGGGCCACTAATTCATTACGGTGCCTTGTCACTTCCTGCTCCTTCTTATTACCCAGAAATAGACTCATTAGTCAGAGTTCAATGACAGGGAGAAATTGTGTTCGTTAATTTAATTCCTCTTCTCTCCCTCCTCCCTGGGTCGGTGTTTGGCCGAAATCAGGGGTTAAAAGGAGAAGGTGGAAACACAACCTGTTGTTGTTGGGGGGGAAAGGCATCATGGCTGAACCCATGGCTTCTCTGCAGCACCAGACACATCCAGGGATGGCTCAAGCTGCTGGGGGTTTTTTAGCCTCAAAGCTTTTTCACGGGCTGGGCAACCTTGGCTTGTGAGCACAAGGCTGGTTGCACACTCAAGGGAGACAGGGAACTGGTTACTCCTGAACCCCTGGGGAGGAATAACTGGGTGGAGGTGCAGGGACAGGGCAGGATGAATTAGGGGAAAAAGAGGGAGAAAAAGCTGTTTTAGGCACCCCCACCACCTGCAGTATTTGACACGTTTAATAGAGCAAAGCCAGGAGCAGCCACGGGGAGGCATCTGCTGTCGAGGGCTGCTCAGCACGGAAAGGGTTAAAAGCCCTTTGATTCCCCCAGTTTTTGGGCAGCGTTTTCCTGCCTTTCCTACAGGTAATCCCAAGAATTGTGGGATGTAAACACTTTAGGAGAGAGGTCAAAACCGGGGGTGTGAAGGGGGAGAGGCAGGAGGACAAGCGAGATCAACGGCAAGAAATTATTAAAATCTATAATAGCGCCATTTCCTAATTCCCCTGAAGTTCTGATAACGGGGCTGGAGGGGCGAGGGAACAGCCTCAGCTCTGCCTTAATTTCCCAGCCCATATACCACCCCCCCACCCCAAATCTCATTAAGTTCATTTATTAAACCCTATAAGAAAACCTCCTCCATCCACCACCACCACAAACCCAATCCCTCCCTTGTCCCGGCAAGAGGATGCCCAAGCTCAACCTTTTTTGGGAGGCAAGAAATGGCTCGATTTGTTGCTTTTCTGAGTGTCACCCCACCAGAAACCCAAGAGTTCAGGATGGTTTTGACTTTGAGGTCTGTCCCGTGGGGGATGCTCTCCCACTCTTATCTGCCCACGGCAGGAGGAGGCGCTTTTCCCTCGGCGGGATCAGCTATTAACAACTTGACACTTTAAACAAAGCCTTGAGATTGTCCAAATATTTGCCTCAAACACGCTGTGTGTTTTGCCTCTCGGCTCAGCTCGCCTCGGGGGTGTTTGGCACCGATTTGCCCATCAAGCCGGGGTCGCCCCCGCCCCCCTCGGGTACCACTTTTCGTCAGCGATGCTCGGGGTGAGGTGATGCAGGGATGAGATCTCAAGTGCCCGCCCAATAAAGCAAACCTCCAGCCTCCCTATCAGCTCCCTCCCCGAAACAAAACATCAAAGCGAAGGGAAAATTATCCTTTTTTGGAGCAAAACAAGCTTTAAGGCATTTACTTTCTATTTTCCATTTTAGGGAGGAGGGAGAAACTCACTAAAGTTCAACACGGAAATCAAAACATTGAGCTTTTTTTCCAACTTTTCTTCTCCTCCCAGCTCAAACAAGCGGTTCAATTTGCACTTTTAAATATAAATTAATTATCTGTGTTGGAGGAACGTGCTTTACACCCCCACCACCACCACGCACACCTTTTTTCCTCATTCCTCCATCCCTGCTCCTCCTGACACCCCACGCTGGAGCACGTGGGGAAGGGTTTGACACCTCCTTTCAGTAAAGAAAATGAGGTGCTGAGGAATAAGGATATGCCTTAAGAAATATTCCCCCCAATATCAAGCTGCTAATGAAGAATGGAGCATCTTGGAGAGTTGGAGGGAGACCCGGCACGACCAACAAAAACTTCCCCCACACACCTGAGGTCCCCACGGCCTGTATTTACACTCTACCACGCTCTTTTCTTTCAATTCCAAGTTAAAAAAAAAAAAAGAAAAGAAGAAAAAAAAAGCAGATTTCACCACGTTTTCCCCTGCCAGCAGCTCTGGAATAACCCACCGTGCAGGCGGATGCCGGGAGCATCCTCAGGAGCAGGGAGGGATTTGCGGGGCCGTGGTCAACTCGGTTGATGAGAAGCCAAAAAGGAGGGGAAAAAAATAAAAGCAAGAGCTGGCAAACAAGGGTTACAACACACTACTACATGGGGCTGTTCTTTACAGCTATTTTTTTCTCCTGCTGGGCTTCCAGAGGAGCCCTGCAGCCCGTCTACCTGCTTGGTAATACCCTATCCCGCTCGCATCTGTGTGGCTATAAAGATATCTTGCTGTACAGCAAAATGGGGCAGGAAACAATAATTCTTTCCTGCCCGTTCCTGGACGGAGCCCAGGGCATTTGCTGCCGTAATTTAGGTTTGCTTTGCCAGGCCAAATTTTCAGAAGAAGTCAGCAACACTCGCAGATGATGGGTCTGGAAAGGCCCCCAAGAAATTACCTCATTCCTTTCTGCAAGCCATCAGCAAAAAAAAAAAAAAAACCCACTACTAGGCTCCCACTACAAACCAAAAAAAAAACAACCATTAGCTCCCACTAAAGCATCCCAGTTATCCCCACGACATCCCAGCTCAGAAATGCCAGAGCAAGGTTTTCCCCATCAAGCATCATGGACTCCTTTCCATATTTATCATGGTTTTCCCTTCCACTGAAAGCATTGCTACACCCTCCATTGTTAATAAAAAGCCCCAAAAAGCAAAAAAACTATTGATCCACCACATCGGCGCATCCAGCCCATTCGAAACCCCCAGGAAAACGGGGAGCGAGCCCCCCAGCATCTCCCTCCACTTCCCAAATGCTGCTGGAAAGGCCCCTCCTGAGGCTCTTCCCAATATTTATTTCTCCAGAGCGGGCGCGAAGGAGGGTTTTGTGATGGCTGAGAGTCCCCCGAGGGCTGAACCCCCCCTTTTCTCTGGAGGGGGGTGTGTGTCCCCCCCCACTTAGAGCCACCTACCTGCACAGCTTTCTGATCCCTCTCCCCCAGTGCCACCAGTCGCTGTGCCCAGGGAGCTCTTTCACTGCACGTCCTTTCACTCCCTTCCCCCCCAGCTTCCAAAAAAAAATAAAAAAAATAATCCAACTTTGCCTTCGGGATGAGTAGAATAAAATGTCACTTACCTATTAGGGAAAGGAGAAAAAAAATAAAAAAAGAGAGAGAGAGAAGAAAGAGGGAAGGTATTACACACGCATTCTTTGAAATCGGGTCAGCTTAAAGCTTTGAAATGACAAAAATTGAAAGATATTTTTCCTCCCACTTCCTTTCCTCTTTCCTCTCCCACCCCCCTTTTAAAGGACTCTCCAAGTGTTTCCTTGAGTCCAGTTTTCTCTCTGTTATGGCTTTTTTTTGTGGTTTTTTTGTGGCCACGGTGTGTCTCCTCCTGCCACGCATGGGACACACACATATCCCTCCCTGGCTGCTGCCCCTCTGAGGGGGCAAAGGAAAGAGCTGGAGAAACACACACCCCCCCTCAAAAAAAAAACAAAAAAACAAACAACAAATTAAGGGAGAGAAATGATGGTGGGGAGAGGACACAGAGGAGTTCACCTTGACCCACCTCAACATGGCACCCAAGCAGTCTCCTTTTTGCATGCCTCAGCGTTTCCCAATTAATTTGCCCAGATTGTCCCCATTTTTATTGGGGGGAGACAGAATTAACAAGCTCGAGAAGCCTTCCTGCTCCTCCTGTGGCTCAGGACTGACCCCACACGGGGCTTTCTCCAGCTCATCCCCGTATGATTTAAGCAAAAGTCTCCCAGCTCATCTTTTACAAGGCTCTCTGCAGCCCTAACGCTCAGGAAAACTTAGTACCAAAAGGGATTTTTATTATTAAAGGGCATTTTTTATCATCTCCATCCATCCATCCATCCATCTGCCCCCCCTTTACAAGGCACCCCCTTTGCTGCTGTACGAGCTGTGGAGGGCAAACCTCCCCATGCTCAGCAAAGAGACCTACAGCACATGGAAGGGGGAGAAATTTGGGGCTCCCCCCTCCTCGCACAAGGGAGCAGGGGCTGGGGGTGACGGCGAGCGCTGCCCGATCTGGGGGAGGATGCTCTGGTGGGAAGGGAGAGCAAGAGCCCAGGCTGCAAACACAGCATCCCCCACCTGCTCCTGGGTGGAATTTAACCTTAGCTACGAGAATAACACGTGCCTCCCTCCTGCCACCCCCCAAAAAAGTCCTTCTGGCTCGATTCATTGCACTGGGGTTTTATTGCAGAGCACCAGACCGTGACGGTTCCCCGTGGGTAACGATACTCCCAGCACTCCATCACCTCCGGCGCTCCATCCTCACCTTCCTCCTCACCTTCCTCCTCCTCCCTCCCCTCGCCAAACCCACAAACGCCCTCTCTGCTGGTCCCAGGCCTCTATTTTATAGGTAAATAAGACGGGATGAGTTGAAGAGTCGTTTGGATGCGGTGTTGGGGGATATGGTGCGGGGGAGAACTTTGTAGAGTTGGGTGGATGGTTGGACTCCATGATCCCAAGGGTCTTTTCCAACCTTTAGGGGGAATCTGATCAATGCTTATAAATACTTCAAGCCAGGAGGATGGGGCCAGTCTTTTCTCAGTGGTGCCCATGGACAGGACAAGAAGAAATGGGCACAAATTTGAGTATAAGAAGTTCCACCTAAAAATGAGGAGGAACTTCTTTCCTGTGAGGGTGGCAGAGCCCTGGAAGAGGTTGCCCAGGGAGGTGGTGGAGTCTCCTTCTCTGGAGACATTCCAACCCCACCTGGACACCTTCCCGTGGGACCTGCTCTGGGTGGATCTGCTCTGGCAGGGGGTGGGTTTGACCCTCCTTTCCCCACCCCACCTTCCCGTGGGGTGGGACTGATCAAGCAGAAAATAAAACAAGCCCAGGCAGCCCCCCCTTGCTCCGGCGGAGGCTGCGGCAGTGCCAGCCACGGCGATGCCATCGCTAGATGGGGACAGAGCCCCACCACAGCCGGGGAAGGTCCCCAGCATCCATCCCCCCCCCCCCACCTCGGGATGCTCGGGGGGATGCGGGGAGAGAGGGACCACAGCCCCCCTTTCATCTGGCCTCAAAACTCCAGTGGGAATAAGAGAAAAAAACCCTTTCTGAAAAACCTGGGGTGAGAGTCAAAGCTTTGTCACCAGGTGTTTGCCTGCAGCATCCCCCATCTGACGCGATTCCACTTCCCCAGCAAAGTGCTTTGCTTTATTTGCTTTATTATCACTTTTCTAAGGTCTCCCCTTCTCGAGCCACTCTTCCTTTGAGAGGAGCTCTTGCTCTCTCCCTCCTCCCCGCTTCGTAGCAAGTTTTTCCCAAGTATTGTGGTTTTTTGGTGTTTATTTTTGATTTTTTATTTTTTTTTCCAGCAAGCATATTGATCGATTTTTCACACTGGGCAAAAGCAACACGTTCTGCACCTGTGGGGACCTTCATTTGCAGGTCCCAGGGGGCTCCCTGCCATCCCTCATGAAAGGAGAGGGAGGATTAGGGGGACAGAAAAACACGTGATGGCTTTAAACTGTTGCTCCTGTCACCCAGCAGGACACGGGTCCCTGCAAGCCCACAAAAAGCATCCCTTTTATTCATTTTCTTACTGAAAAAGGAAAATAATAATAATAACAATAATAATAATAAATACGATGCCTTTTCCCAACCGAAACGATTTTCCTGTTTAAAAATCCTGCCCTACAGGTTCTCCACAAAAAAAAAAAAAAAAAAATCACTGCAAATCGCTGCTGGGGGGGGGGGTCTGCTCAGACCAGCCCTGACCCCCCTCCCTACCAACAACCACCACCCGTGTCAGGGCCACCCATTTCTCCCATTTCTCGGCTTAAAATGCTTAATTCCAGCCACAGCAGATCTCCCCGAGCAGCAACACGGCGGGACGCTGCACCCCTTAAGGAGTATTTTGGTTCAGCTTCAAGCAACAACCCTCTCGCCCAACATCTGTTAAAAAAAAAAAAACCATCCAAAACCAACCCAAAACCCAGGGTCTAGGGGGAAAAAAAAGGATGGAGGATTAGGTCAGAGGAGGAGGGATGCACGGAGGTGTTGGGTAACAGCCCCAGGGGACGCCATGTCCCTTCCCTGTAGATTTTTTTCAAGGCTGAGGGCAGTAAATAAAAGGAAAATCACAAATCTGAGCAAGGAGGGCTCAGGCAGCGAGGGAGAAGAGGTCTCTGTGCACAGGGGGCAGGGAAGGGGAGGCAGAAGCAGCTACAGCCCCGGGGAAACTTCTGATTTCTTCCCCCTCTCCCCACGACTTTTAATAACCGATGAATATTTAGTCAACAAGCAGCTCTGCTAAATCCGAGGAGATGGATTTCACAGGAGGGCTATTTCCTGTTAAATGAGCACTGACTCATCAGCGGCATTTACCGAGGATTATGGATTAGCCACGTGCCCAGTATATCCATCACTCCAAACCCAGGGGGGAGGAGGCTGCCCACGGCCATCCCCTGCCACGGGGACCTTCTGAGGGGCCACCAGAGATTACTAGAGCTGAAATGGGTCGTGTCATTGTCCCCCGTCCCCCCCCCCCGAGAAGGTTTACTAAACTGAGATGTCTAAAATGTCTCTGGAGACATTCAAACCCTCACCCGGAGGTTCCTGTGGGACCTGCTCTAGGTCGACCTGCTTTGGCAGGGGGTTGGACTAGATGATCTCCAGAGGTTCCTTCCAACCCATGAGATACTCCAAGTCCCGTCCCCCCCCAAGATATAACACAGCAAGGAGCATCAGCAGGAGGGATGGAGGAAGGAAAAGCATCCTCACTCCAAAATCCCTTGAAAAACAGGGCAAACGGCATCACATCCCCCCCAGAACCATCTATTTTGTTGAGGGATCCCTCCTTAAAACTTGGGTTTTACCAAGGCCTGGTTGGTTGGGCCAAAGAGAATAAAAATACAAGGTGGGTCCTGGAGGAGCCTCGGGCTGGGGCAAAGGGTGAAGGAAACCTCACGGGTCTGGAAAAACTGCTGCTTCTATGGATGAGAAGGGATAACTCCGGTCTCCCTGGGGAATGTCCTTGCACCCTGGTAGCCCCCCATCCCTTTCACAGCCCTCTCCCCAAAGCTGAGTGGGTACCACGGGGTGAAGTGGGGAGGGAGGGAGCCTCGTGCTGCCGCTTCTCGGCGTCACTTCTGCTGGAGGAGGTGATTAACTCCCTGACCCGCTGAGCTTTAACGCGACCTCCGAGAATAGATAGAATCTTGTTATCTTGTAATGAGTTTTATGGCTTATTTCAGTACATTTTGGCCATGTTTCTCCAGTGATTAGGGCAATTATCAGGCTGTGCGTTTCAGGATTATGAATTATGGAGCCTCTGCAAGACTACGGAGATTTAATAGCACCCAGCATCCCTCTGCCTCACTTCCAGCCCTTAACTCGCTCCAGACTCTTTCTGTCTGGAGCAGGGGAATGATAACCCAGCAACGGAATTACGTGCCAAAGCTCAGGAGGGCAATACAATTAATAAAAATTAAGAACACCCAACATTTAACACCGCCTGACCCGGGGTGTACAGGGCACAGTCACATCCCTGGGTACCACCAGCAGGGATGCAGGTGATGGATGCCCCCATTAGGGGATGGGGAGTAGAACCTGGATGTCCCAACCCTCGGTGGGACTGAGTCCCAGCTCCCAGCCTTGGCCACGGGAGGGGTTGTGGGGGAGGTGATTTAATCCCTCCTGGAGGAGGCTCGATCTGACCTGGGGTTATTTCGGGGCTCACCTGGCTGGGGACACCCAGCTCTATTCATGGCCCTCTCCTTGGGGTGGCCTGTCCCATCCGAAGCTTATTTAGAAACTTAATGCCACTAATGAGCAGCTTAGGGCTGGAATTAATGGCAGGGGAGGGGAGAGATCCCCCTCAGATGCGACCTGCTCCGAGCTGCCATCCGAAAAAAAGGCATGGACAAGCTGGGGCCACCCACGTGGACAACAGGGGACATCCCTTGCTCTCCTGAGGGCCCCGAGACACATCTCAAAGCACCTCCAGAAAAGGCATCAGCACCACTTTGCAGGAAACCAAAGGGTGATCCCTGCTCCGAAGAGTCCAGATGCACCAAAATCCACCCCCCTCCCAATGCAGGGTTTCACTGCCCAAACAGCCAAGAGGCTCAAATGACGTCTGGAGGCTCCCAAGAGCCTCCCCCCCCCCAAAAAAAAAATACTAAAAGTATAAAAATAGCCTGGCTGTCCACCCCGTGGCCATGACAGGCACAGGCAGGGCCAAGTCACAAGTCCTGCTGCCTTTACTCATCCTTAATTCGGTCCAGATGGAGCCTTTTAATGATCTTGATGCAGACTTGGGGTTTTTTTTTATTATTATTTAATTAATTTCTTCCCCCTCCCCAACCGATCACTAGGATTTGAGGGCTGCTTGGGAAAACACAGGTGGCAGCAGAAATGTTTCGGCTCCGCTTCCTCCTCTTCCCCCCCCCTTTTGCAGGGATGTGGGAACTTCTTACGAGCAGGAAAAAAAAAAAATCAAAACCCAAAAACAAAACCAAAACCAAAAAAAATCCAAACCTTCAAATATTAATTTTGTGTAGAAATAAAATTAAGCCCTTGGAAACGGGCTCCAAGAAATAAAGCCATCGCTTGAGTTAATTAAGAAGTGATTCTATCAAAAGCCTGTAATAAAGGCTTCCCCACGCAGGACACACTTGGAGAGCCCAGGATGGGGAAGGATTTGGGCATCATCCCGGGCAAGCAATGGGGGGAAGAGCAGCCCGGGGGGGCTTGTCCCCAACCTTCTCCCCATCCCCTTTGCCCCGCTCCATCTCGCCCAGCTGCTGGCCCTGCACCATTAAGTCGTTTCACGAAGCAGTTGATGCAAAAAAATATGCAAAACCAGGCTTCCCCCAAGGGGTGCAAGTGCCTCTGCCCTCCACGAGATGACAGATAAAATCCCCTGTTACTGGAGGAAGGTAATTTGACATAACAGCTGTTCTGACATTCTCTCCCTATGGATATTGCCGGCAATAAGAATGCAAATCAGCGCTCTTTGCACTTCTCCTGGAGAGCAACTTTCACCTGAGGAGGGGAGAGAGAGCTTCCAAAACGTGAACTCATTAAAGCCTCCTTCCCCCCCGGCAAGGCTGAGCCCCGTCTGACTCCTCTCTGTCCCCAGCCACCCCCGGGGGAACCCAACCCGCCGTCTGCTGACCGGAGCCGCAGGAAAAATTAAGGAATTTGTCTTTCTCCCAGCAGAAAACCTGCCATTTAGCACCTCACCTCCCTTTCCACCATGCAAAAACCCGGGTGGAGGTGCCTGTGCTGGAAAAAGACCTGGAGATGGAGCAAAGAGAAGGGCTGGGGGCAGGATGAGCTTGGGGTGACCACGGTGAGGGAGGTGGGATGCTTTCATTCATCAAGCACAACTTCTCCAATTTAAAACGAAGCCAGCCACGTAGATGCCATTCCCCAAGTCCTCCCGTCCTCTAAATCCCCCCATTTCCCAAGGGATGAGCCCCCTTAGGCAAGGGGTTGTGCTGGTGTTGGACCCTCTGGTAGGTCCAAGGAGGAGGGACGAGGTTGTCCTTCCTCCCCACCGCTCCACCACCCGGACAGAAGAGGCTCAGAAAGCTCAAGTGAACAGGTTTTGTGCCCTGCTGCTTTTTGGATGGCAGCTACTAATTATCCCTTGAAATTTATAGGGCCCCAGGACGCCACACAGATGGGTAGTTAAGTTAACAACAGCCTCGGATCCTCCACCGTTCAACACCTGGTTCGGCTCAGGCACCCACCCCTGTGGCCCAAAAGGTCTCCTACACCCCAAATTTGCACCTCTGCCCAAGACCCTCCACACCAGATGGGAGCTTCCCCCATCCATAGGGACCCAGAGCCACGTCCATCTCCCAGCCACCCCCCTCATCTCGCATTCAAGGCTGGGGGTGGGGGGGGTGGGGGGGCACACACGACTCCCTCCCTCCTGTTGATGATATTTTACTTTGTATAATTAAACCTTAATGAGAATAGGGACCGGAGCTTCCCTAGCGAGTAGCCTAACCTCTGAACGAGGGAGCCACTCGGATTCCTAATTAATAAATACCTATTGGTATACAAAGAGGAGAAGCTCCAAGCAGGAGGGCACCTCCCGGCCGCCAACGTCCTTCAGAGCTTCCCAGCTTCAAATTCCCCAGGCAAAAAAGGAGGATTGATTCCCGGGCGGCTGCTCTAAGCCCTCAGCTACTGGATTAAAACACAGTTATCACCACTCCATTTCTTCCATCAATCTAGACCCTACTTATTTATTAATTTCTTTCTTTTTTTTTTTTTTCTCTCTCCCCCTTCCTCTCCTGCAGTCGAGCATTTTGATTAATTCCAATCACATCGCTCCCAGACAAGCAACACGGCGGATTTACTATCTGCTGGAAAACACTTGTTCAGGTGGATGGAGGCTCCTCCATTCCCAAAGATCCACGGTCTGAGCTGCTCCGGTGTTTGGGAAAACCACCTTGAACTTTCAGCTGGGGCTCAGTTGGTGCATTGGAGGAGCCAACCAGAAGCTGGGACATCCCCAACAGCCTCCCTCTGTCTGTCCAAACAAGCCCCGAAAGAAAAAGAATCCAGAAAAAAAATGCGTGTACAACTGAAGAACCTGCAGCCCTCCCCATCCTGGAGGAGATGCTTCAACACATCCTTTTGAATGTCTCCAGAGAAGGAGACTCCACCACCTCCCTGGGCAGTCTCTGCCAGGGCTCTGCCACCCTCAAAGTCAAGAATTTCCTCCCCATCTTTAGGTGGAACTTCTTCTATTTGAGTTTGTGCCCATTTCCTCTTGTTCTGTCACTCAGCACCACCGAAAAAAGACCAGCCCCATCCTCTTGACACCCACCCTTTAAGTATTTATAGGTGTTGATCAGATCTCCCCTCAGCCTTCTCTTCTCCAGACTAAAAAGACCCAAGTCCCTCAGCCTTTCCTCAGCAGAGAGATGCTCCAGGCCCCTCATCATCTCTGTAGCCCTCTGCTGTCCCCTCTCCAGCAGTTCCCTGTCCTTCTGGAACTGGGGAGCCCAGAACTGGTCCCAGTGCTCCNNCTGCTGGCCACGCTCTTCCTGATGCCCCCCAGGATGCCACTGGCCTTCTTGGTCACAAGGGCAAAATATGGCCCTGGCTCACTTTGAGCAACTCAAATTAAAACTGTCAGCACCTACTTTACTATTTTTTTAACTTGAATTATTACAGAAGTAGCTATTTTTTTCAGGACAGACAAGCCTGTCCACTTCTCACCACCGAGGCAACAACGCCCCTACAAAACAGCAGAATTTTATAATCCCACGTCGCACCCAGGAAACTGAGGGAAACTTGTCAACGTCTGGGGCAGAACAAGGAAGAAAAATCAAGTTTTACAACCACTGGGCCCCTCCTTGCTCTCCAAACCAATGAAAACCCAAAAAACGGACACACTTAGACAGGCTTAACCCTCCATTAAATCAGTTCAGTCTCACTCGGTAATTTACTGTCGCGAGCAAAATCCATTTAAGCAAAGGTTAAACTAGTTCTGTCTGTATTAGGACTTTGCACCATTTTAAATAAATTGATTTCAAATCAATTTACCTGATTTTGTGCAACTTTTCTATTACAAGCAAAGACGTTGCTAAGCTCAGGTTGAGTTTTGGGCCGCCGCTTGCTGTATTTCGCCGCCGGCGCTTTCCCAAAGTATGTCAAATGCCAAATTTGGATGATAACTTTAAGTAACGATCAAAGACCCCACAGTTAACTCCACTTTCAACACATCTTATCCCCTATAAAAGTCACTGTGCTCTTCCAAAAGGAGGTAGCCTTGCCCAAAGTTTTGTGGGCAGAACAGAGGAGAGTCCAACCTGCCTTTCCCAAGCAACCAAAGGAGAGTCAATACACACACACACACAAAAAAAAAGCTTTTTTTTCTTTTTTTTTCTTTTTGTTCCCCATCCCTGGGTACTGCCCTGCCCTCTCTTTCTCGGTGGTCCAGGCTTAGATGATGAACGGGTCCAGGCATGGCTTCAAAGGCATCTTTAGCATGACATGGGCTTAATAATAACCCATCTCTTCAACTTTTGCAAAGCCCTCTCTGAAACGAGGCCGTGAAAGCACCCCATTGACTGCCTCATCCCCATCACGAGGGTGGAGAAAGGAATAAAAATAGCTCGAGCACACTGCAGAGAGCCAGGAGGAAAATGAAAAAAAAAAAGAAAGCCCCTTCTCTTTGTCAGGCAAAATTGACCTCTCGCCCGACGAAGAATAACCCCCCAGCAGACTGCAAAAAGCTTGCAAAAAGCGGGGGACCATTTGATGTTCCCCCTCTGTGGTCTTCATAAAACGGTGAGGCAGGACCTTTTGTGTCCATCGTCTTTCCCTCAAACCCCAAAAACTGCCAGAGCACAAGGAACCCAGCCACCTCCATGGCTGGAAACGGGAAGCCAAGAGGTTGCCTTTAAGTCCTAGGGAGCAGGGTGGGATGAGGATAGAGATGTCACCTAAAATTGGGGTAGAAGATACCTACTCAATGTAGAAAGGCTTCCCAAAAACCATATCACAAAATGCTATGGGGTTAGAAGGGACCTCTGGAGATCATCCAGTCCAACACCCCCTGCCAAAGCAGGTCCACCCAGAGCAGGTCTCACAGGAACATGTCCAGGTGGGGTTGGAATGTCTCCAGAGAAGGAGACACTGCGCTGAGACCTGTATTACCCATTGCTCTCTCTTGATTATTGCTGGAACCATCCTGTCAGAGGTTCCTGCCTCCCATTGTACCGTGCCAGATGACGTTATTCTCCTGAGTGGTCCGTTCCTCCTGAGGTCTGCTAAACTCACAGCCTCCATAACGACGTGGGGCGGGAGGTCTCACAGGGCGATTGCATCCCTACTAAAATTTTATCACGGCTATAAAATCCCCCTGTATCAGGCTTGATTTTGTTAATTTTCAATTCCACAGGACACCCCTTGGATCCTAAATTATGAGAGAGCAATGGGGAGTTGCACCTCCTCTCCGTCATTAACCATCCCAGGAACATTGAAAAATGCTCTGGAGAACTTAAATATTTGACAAACGGGACTCTGATCCCACCATCACCTTCTTGGGCAAACAGAGGGTTAATTCATTTGCGCCCAGAGCAGATAGCTTGGTGATGGCTGAGAACTTCCGTGCTTGGTGTCAGACCAAAGGAATTCGCTATAGGTTATAAGTGTCCATGCCCTCAGCTCCTCAAGATTTGCAGTTGCCCATGCAAGGGACTGCAGAAGGTTTGATGCTTCCGTTCACAAAATCATATGGGGTTGGAAGGGACCTCTGTGGATCATCCAGTCCAACCCCTCTGCCAGAGTAGGGCCACCCAGAGCAGATCCCACAGGAATGTGTCCAGGAGGGGTTGGAATGTCTCCAGAGAAGGAGACTCCACCACCTCTCTGGTCAGCCTCTGCCAGGACTCTATCACTTTAACAGTGAAGAAGTTCCTCCTCATCTTTAGGTGGTACTTCTTGTACTCAAGCTTGTGCCCATTGGGCACCACTGAGAAAAGACTGTCCCCATCCTCCTGACACCCT
>BJBW01011368.1:0-24320 GCA_004320125.1 Scolopax mira
GAAATGGGCACAAACTTGAGTATAAGAAGTTCCACCTAAACATGAGGAGGAACTTCTTTCCTGTGAGGGTGTCAGAGCCCTGGCAGAGGCTGCCCAGAGAGGTGGTGGAGTCTCCTTCTCTGGAGACATTCAAAACCCGCATGGACACGTTCCTGTGGGACCTGCTCTGGGTAGACCCACTCCAGTGCGGGGGTTGGACTAGATGATCTCCAGAGGTCCCTTCCAATCCCATCTGATTCTATGAAAGAAACCACCGCGTGGGGCAGGCACTGGCAGCTACTCCCAGCTCACTGCAGGGGCAATGGAGAGAAAGTTTGAATTTTGACTATTCCAGCCATATCTGGTATAAAGTTTGGAATATTTTTTTTTATCAGCACAGAGACTGCTGTGTCCTTGGTGCTGTATTTCATGATACAGTACTTTTTCTCTCCCGAACAAGAGCACAAGTTACTCCTGGAGCACAGTGTGGAACACACAGCCCTTTCTGCAGCTCTTTTTTCAAATCTTAATTTCCAGATGTTCCCTTTTCACCTATTCCTATTTATTTTGGTGTTCACACTTATTTTTCCTAACAACAAATGTTGTTCCAGAGAGGTGTAACATCATATTTACCATCATTTCTGCTCTCTTAGCTGGATTTTTAACACAGAAAATAGAGCTGCATAAGGCATGCCCAAATCTGAGCCCTTCACTCTGCCTTTGCTCACTTGGCTTGAAGACCTTTCTTTTGTGTTTGTCTTCTCCCCACTACTCAAATGAAACACCCCAAGGAAGGTACCTGTTTTGGTAACGTTAAAATCTAATTAAATCAAAATTTAAATAAAAACATTAAAATCTGTCCTCGGGTGACAGAAGTAGCCCAGAGGATCAGGCTAAGGGGTACTGAGATTTACTGCTCCACTTTGCCCTCAATGCTCAGTCCTAAACATGTCCTGGACTTGTAACTGTTTAATTATTACTTTAATCTCACATTTGTTTTGCTTAATGAGTAAGATCCAGGCGTTTCACTCCCAACACCAACCGAGACACCTTGGAACTGCAGATAAAAATTCATCTGAACTTCTGGCATTGATTACCTTTGAGAAAATCGATCTCTGAGAGTTGGATAGTCCATAACCTTGGCAGGGAAAAAGGGACAGCAGTGGAGAGCAACGGGGTGCAGGCTCCGGGTGGAACCAGAAGGGATGATTAGCATAATTTGGCTTGATTGGGAAAGAACACCCCATGAGAAAAAGCATGCATATGAGTGTTAATAATATATATTTTATTTGCTAAATAAATAGAAATTATTTACCATATGCTATTGATTAACCTCAAAATGTAAAGCTGTTAAAACTTAATCCATTCACTACCATCTACCAGAACACAATTAATACACTACTTTGTTACTTATTCCCCATTAACTCATGATTATTTCACCTGCTGGCCAGAGGAGTTATTTCCAGCCGAGACTCGCTCAGCACAGCCATTGCTGACCCACCTGAGAGACCATTTCCAGGTTACACAACCTTCTCCTTCATGAATATTAACTATTTTTAGACGGAAAATGGCACCTGCGCTGATTTGGAGAGAACACAACCCTCAAAACGCTGCTTTTCTCCTATTCCAAAGGACCAGGCCCAGGCTGGAGTCCGCCTCCCCTGTGTGACATCAGGCTCCCTCACAGCAGCACATCCCGGCTGCCGCAGCCAAGGGCTGGGTAATTGGCTGCTGGTCGGCCACAAGGAGCAGCCACCAGCTGCTCTGAACCCACCGAGCCAATTAGCAGAGCCCCTCTCCCGTCTCCCCCTCCTCTCCGTGTGCGAGAGCAGCCGGATCATGAGAGGAACCCCAGGAGCTACAGGTAAAGGGCTGCTCCCCCCCGAGCCCCGGAGAGCCCAGCCGGCCGTTCCCTGCTGGAAGTTACTCTTGCATAAAACATCAGACTTACTGGAGTCACTTAATTTAACCAGTGACCACGCTGAGGACTGCAGGGAAGGAAACAGATTGCTGGTTGGCACGGCGGTTTTAAGACAGCTATTAATTCAATTACAAAGCATGGCAGGATCCTGGGGCCACCTAAGCATCTCGGAGCTGATCGCTGTGGAGGCAGAGGGGGACTGCAGTGGGAGGACACTGCCTTGGGGGGGCTGCGTCCCCACCAAGGGACAGGCACTTCTCAAGGCACCAGGGAGGGAATAAACCCACAGTGAGGAGATTTCCAGCCAGCTTCTGCTCTGTTCTTACTTATTTGCACTGTCATTTCCATGAAGCCTGCGTGGAAGGGGCTCCGCTTGCATTTCCTGTCTATCTGGGGACAGCTGGCACTTTGCACTGAAACATCACTCCATGCCAAAGGGTGGCCCAGGCACAGAGGAGGAGAAGGCAGGCAAGTTCTTAGGCTCCCCTTGTGCCTGGTACCTCAGCCATGCTCGTGACAGCAAGATCAGAGTCAAATCCGTGTCTGAACGCTACAGAGGAAGCTTCAAGCTCATCCCATTAGTTCAAAAAGGAACCGATACTGGTTTGAGCACCAGCAAACAGCAGGTTGGAATCATCAAGAGTTGATGATGCTGCCGACGTGGGGATGGAGGGGATCTGCCAGGTACGTGCAGGGAGGCAGCAACAGAGCTGAGAACTTACTGCAACCATCCAGGTTCTCCTCTCTCCTCCCTTGTCCTGGAGAGGATTCAGGAGGAACCAACCAGTACAGATGGAGGAGGAACCAGCTCGTGTTTACTGCCAGGGAGGAGGAGGGCATCCAGGGGTTCTCAGCTCCAGTCTCATCTGTGTATGGTTTTCCAAGAGACCTGTGTCAGTGTTCCTTCATCCAGATGTCTTTAAACGTGTCTGGTCCCCCTGGCCTGGCAGAGATGGTGTGAGATGCTCAGGAAATGCACGCTCTCTGCCCAAAGCCATGGCTGGGGCTGGGCTGTGGTGACAGATGGGTTGCGATTTTCACGTTGCTCCTTTTATTCTAGATGCTGTTCTCAGGCTGCCAGGGACACCCTACAAAACTAAAAGTGAGAATTTTTAGAAAAAGCTCATTTGAGGTGAGCAGGTTTTCCCTCTCTTGCAGTTTGGTGCCAAGCCCAGAGCAGCACGAGGAACTACGGCCCCGTGTTTGAAGAGCAGCCTGTGCACACCCTCTTCCCCGAAGGCTCAGCAGAAGAGAAAGTCACACTTTCCTGCCGAGCCAGAGCCAGTCCTCCTGCGACCTACAGGTGAGCTCGCTGCCCTCTCTCCACACCAGGGCTGGGAACACAACCTTCAAGAATTTTGCTTTCCCTTCTCTGCTTTTATGTAAAGAAAATCACTAACAAGGGAATCAGCTGCCTCATCCGTATGTGATGTGCATCCTTCCCAGGTCACAGAGCAGACATAAACCCAAATCCCAACACTCCACAACTGGAAAAACAAACAAGCACAGCCTCCTACGAGTGCTGCGATGAGCATTTAACCCCCTCACTCTTGGCAGGTGGAAGATGAACGGCACAGAGATAAAGATGGAGCCAGATTCCCGTTACAGGCTGGTTGCAGGAGACCTAGTGATAAGCAACCCCGTGAAAGCCAAGGATGCTGGCTCCTACCAGTGCGTGGCATCCAATTCCAGGGGCACGGTGGTCAGCAGGGAAGCCTCCCTCCGCTTTGGCTGTAAGTTTATCTCAACAAGGTAAATGAAATGCAGCTGCAGGTACCCTGGGGGTAAACTGAGCACCTCCCCGGCTTGCATTAATAAAGGCTGGAGAGAAGAGAGTAGCTCTCCTGTGCACGGTTCACTTGGAAAAATCACATTAACATGGATGTGCCGTGGAAATCTGATGCACTGCAGAGAAATTCCATAATATTTTTGGATCTCCCTCTGTACAACCACTGAAAAGACCCACCTGTGGAGGGAGAGATAAAATACAGTCATTCCTCCAGCTGCTTTTATTTTATATCCACGGACGGGTTTCACTTTGCATGTTTAGTTTTGCAGGAATTCTCTGCAGAGGAGCGAGACCCCGTGAAGATCACAGAAGGTTGGGGAGTGATGTTCGCCTGCAGCCCCCCTCCCCACTACCCAGGTAACGTACGGACCCTGTAAAGCAACAACTCTTAGGTAGGTCCTAAGGTAGGACTTAGCACATGGAGAAAACAAAGTACCACCCCAGGAACCAACTTCAGCTTAGGCTGCTCCAGGGAGGGGCTGGTTGGGTTCAGTCCCACCCAGGAAGCCCCAGGCGACTTGTGCAGTTTGTTCCTCTTTTCTTTTCCCCACAGGTTTATCCTATCGATGGCTCCTGAACGAGTTTCCCAACTTCATCCCAGCCGATGGAAGGCGTTTCGTCTCTCAGACCACGGGAAACCTTTACATTGCCAAGACAGAGGCCTCCGACCTGGGGAACTACTCGTGCTTTGCCACCAGCCACATCGACTTCATCACCAAGAGTGTTTTCAGCAAGTTCTCCCGGCTCAGCCTCGCTGCAGAGGGTCAGTGCCCTCGGATTATCATAAGGGGACTGGGCAAAATGCAAAATTAACAAGCCACTGCAAAACACTCAGGCTTCACAGGACTCCAGCAGCCTCTCAAGGGAGCTTAAGAGCATACAAAAATATTAATTAATTGGCTGGAAGCTGGGGGAAGAGCCCTGTTGCCTCTTGTGCAACTGCAAACCCCCTCCGTGGAGCTTCTCTGTGGCAGAGAAGTGGCAGAAGGTGCAGCCTGTGCAGTCTCAGAAATCCCTGAAACTCCTCTGCCTTCGGTGGCCCTGCAGAGGGACAGCTGAAGACACTTCTTGGGCAGGTGAAGGGACTTAAGCAGGTAGGGAATTAAGGAGGAACAGCCCTGAGATGTTGTAAAGAGGTTTTGAGAGAGTTTAGTAAGAGCTGTTTAAGAGGAAATTTAACTTGGTCTCTGCCACCTGTAAATTATCCAAACACACAAAGATTTTGCAAAGTAGTGCAACCTTGTGGGCACCTCTGCCCTGTAAGATCTCACGTGTGCCATTTTGAAGTCACCCAGAGCTCCTCAACAGTGCTTTCCTTTTACCAGATGCCAGGCAGTACGCCCCCAGCATCAAGGCCAGGTTTCCTGCAGACACCTACGCTCTGGCCGGGCAGGTGGTGACTTTGGAGTGTTTTGCCTTTGGAAAGTGAGTGCAGCACTTGTGTCAGTCGGGCTGGGGATGGGGAGGGCACTTCAGAACCTGCAACTTTCACAACCCCTCTCTAAAACGGGTCTGCTGGAGACCAGAGATGGAGCGGGGACAGGAGGAGGGAGGAATTGGCTAAAGCCATCTGTCCTGCTGGCCCGGGCCCAGCTGGGATGGGACCAGGGTGTTACACTCTGTGGTAACACAGCACGGGGTACCCGAGAGCTGGCCTTCACCAAATTTACTTTTACACAGCCCCGTTCCTCGAATAAAGTGGAGGAAGCTGGACGGCTCACAGTCCTCCAAGTGGATCGGCAGCGAGCCCCTCTTGCAGATCCAGGATGTTGGCTTTGAGGATGAAGGCACTTATGAGTGTGAGGCTGAAAACATCAAAGGGAGAGACACCTACCAGGGCCGCATCATCATTCAAGGTAAGACATTTAAATACGTGCCTTCCCAGAACACAGCAAGATGCCCCCAGGAACTGACTGAGCCTCTGGGAGTGAAACCACCACCTCTGATCCTTCATTCAGCCCCAATTAAACCTATTGCAAAGCCCTAACAAAGGCCTGCAGAAATCACTGAGAGCTTTCCTCAGTGGAGACGTTTAAGCGACGGCAAGTAGAGAGACACCCCATGGCTTGTTCTAAAATAATAAGACCAAAAATGAGGTAACCAGGGAAGGAAGCATAGTGGTAAACATCAAACTTGGCTGGCAACCAAGATCCAAGCCTGGGTTACTTCCCCAAGGGTTAATGCTTGGAACTAACCAAGTTACAAAACTCAACCTGGTTCTCTTAGTCTGAATCCAGTCTTTCCTGAAGTTCAGGAATGGCTGCATTTACTTTTAAGAAGAGAAACCGTAATGTTCTTCCTCAGATCTGGACTCTGCTGTCATTCTGTGCAGTCCACACGCACAGCTGCAGCCCAGACCCATGGAGGACTCAGCCTTGCACGGCTGCACAAAAAGGCAAAGGCTGTTACTATGGTGAAACATGCTGCGCGAAATAAATCTGCCAGCAGAGATGACACAATGAGCATCCTTCTGCTTGCCTGGCACGACAAACCCTCTCATCTGATCCTCTTGGCTCTGCCACTTCTCTTGCTCCTTCGCAGCTCAGCCGGAGTGGCTGAAGGTGATCACCGACACGGAAGCCGACATCGGGTCCGACCTGCGCTGGAGCTGCGCGGCCGCCGGCAAACCCAGACCCACGGTCCGATGGCTTCGGGACGGGCAACCACTGACCTCCCAGGTACCACCAGCACAGGTCTGGGCAACGCACAGCACAACCTCCAGGTTCTGGAGAACCAAACGCGCGACTCCAGATTTAGAGCCTTCTTCCCGCCTCCCCGCAAACGCATCTCAACCCCCTTTGATCATCCCACATCCCTATTCCATGTGCCCCCCATGAGGCTGCAAAGCGATGCCACAGGCCTTACCGACGGCAAGGTCCTTCTCCCATCGCTGCCATCCCAGCCATTGCTTCATGGAGGCACAGGAACTCATAGCCAGTTATCAGGGCGGATAAACAGCACCTTGTGCTGGTCTCTGTGTGACCCCGGCACTCGGAGGTCTCAGCAAACAGAGCAGAGTGACGTGGGGCAGTGACCAGATACACGGAAAAAATGCCCTGCTCTTTTTCTCCTGGAAAACCAGGCTGGCTTCAGACTGGCAAAGAGTCTGCGATGAAACTCAACCCTGAACACGTGAGGCTTGAGTTCCATTTGTGTTCTTCTCATCTAACGGGTTCATCCTCTCGTTTGCACAGAACCGCATCGAAGTGAGCGGTGGAGAGCTGAGATTTTCCAAGCTAGTCCTGGAGGACTCTGGCATGTATCAGTGTGTGGCTGAGAACAAGCATGGCACAGTATATGCAAGTGCTGAATTAACAGTGCAAGGTAATTTCTCATTTCCCAGTGCTCTGGGTTTCAATGGGACACTGAAGCATTTTAGATCTCTTCCTAATATCCCAGATCTCAGAGTAAGATAAGAGCAGACAAAAACTGCTTCACTCACCATTGAAATATAGTTACTGGTTCAACAAGACACTCGACAGCCCTTGAAAATTTACTTCTTGTGCAAATTCAGTAATGTTGAAAGAGAACAAGGACATCTGTTTAGCTGCAGAAAGTGTACAGGACAGAGGGCAGCACAAGCTCCCTTCCACCACACAGCCCTCCTCTTTTTGGGGGGGAAAGAAAAGAGTTCAGTATCCATTTGATGGATGGCGACTGGAACTGGTCTGATGCCAAGCCTGTTCCACACGAGTCTAAAAGCTTATCTCCTCCTGGTCAGTAGATGCCAGAGATAGATTTAAGGCCCTAAAGCATCAGCTCTTCAACATTAACACACTGCAATGCGTGTGGGCAACAGATAAACCCCAATCCTGTCTCTGCAGATCCAGGAGCTGGATTGGTCTGCATTGGTGACTTTGTTCAGGATATTACAGAAACCATCCTCTACATTTTCAAAAGCAGCTGTTCTTGTGTCTCTCAAAGACCTTGCACTTGTTAGGGTCACATCCCATTGCTACCTACGGCCCGTACGTCACGTAACACCTGCCCCGGCGGCAGAGGAATCGCTCCTTCATCCTGCTCACCAGATACTGCCACGCTTCTCTTACCGAGCCATCCAACACCAAACCAATACCTAGTTACATGGCAGCCAAAAGGCTCACAAAGCAGGGTTTTCTAATCATTCCTTAATCCTTTTTTTTTTTTTTTTTTACCCCTCCTCTAGCCTTAGCACCAGATTTTAGACTAAACCCAGTGAAGCGACTGATACCTGCAGCCCGAAGCGGGAAGGTCATCATCCCGTGCCAACCACGAGCAGCACCAAAAGCCACTGTGCTCTGGACCAAAGGGACTGAGCTTCTGGTCAACAGCAGCAGGTAGCAGCCCAGAGTCAGCTTCTGCCTAGAAACCATAGCTAAAATCACATCTCTTTTTCTTGCCAGAAGACCGGACTCGATGACCAAAGTGTGCTGCTACGTCCCTCAATAAAGCACTTTTTTACTCCTCTACTTTCTTCTTTAGAAAACTCCTATGTAATATTTTGCAGTCCTGCCTTTATCACCGATTTCTCTAAAATCAGCAAGTGCTGGAAAATGTGAGATGTACTGAGCAAACAGACATTTTAACCTTTCTCTTGTGTGGTTCTTCTTCCTTTCCAGGGTGACTATTACTACAGATGGCACCTTGATCCTCCAGAACATCAGCAAATCCGATGAGGGAAAGTACACCTGCTTTGCTGAGAATTTCATGGGCAAGGCCAACAGTACTGGAATCCTCTCTGTTCGAGGTAGAGATTTTTGCCTTGATTTGGGGTCAATCAAGCAAGAAACATCTAAGAATGCCATGATGTGATACTTCCCTCCTTACACTCCCCAAAATCAACGCAATACTCTTGCAATGCAAGAACATTTCAACCTGTGGAGCAGCAAATCTTATGCCTGACCTACCAAATCCTACCTACAATCCTATCTCCTTGACACAAGCATTTCCATTTTCTAACCACTGTAATCCCTCATCTTCCTCCTACAGCCATCAGAGAGGGAGGACACCAAGTTGGAAAGCACTGGTTTGGATGTTCTGGAGCATTAAATATCCATCTGGTACATGGACATTTGCATCTAACAGTCCTCCCTGCTCTTTCTCTGCAGATGCCACCAAGATCACGTTGGCACCATCTAGTGCTGATATCAATGTAGGTGAAAACCTCACACTACAGTGTCACGCGTCCCACGACCCAACTATGGACCTTACCTTCACCTGGTCACTAGATGATTTCCCCATTGACTTTGACAAGTCGGAGGGGCACTACCGGCGAGCCAGTGCGGTGAGCAGAAAGGACAATTATGTACCATCAAAAGGGGAGAGAAAACCAATACCAGCCTCTTTGCACGTTGAATGCTGGATTGTTGTGTTCAAATGCTCTCCCCACTGTCTTTTCTCCATGCAGAAGGAAACTATTGGCGACCTCAGCATCTTCAACGCCCAGCTGAAGCACTCAGGGCGATACACGTGTACAGCCCAGACAGTCGTGGACAGTGCTTGGGAGTCAGCCACGCTGACTGTCAGAGGTAATTTCTGTGTCGTGAAGTGCCCTGCTCCTTACAAGCCCCACGTAATAACATGGTCCATGCAAGGAACCACCTCGCTCTTCCCTGGTGACCACCTCACCATCTAATACTTGAACTGGATGGGATAAACTTCTGAGCTTTTCTGGAGGCCAAAATTGGACACGAGGCTTCCCAGGCCTGATTTTAACTTATGACTTGTACACTATAAAAAGCAATAAGCCTCCAAATCTTTCCTCTTAGTAACATGTCCCTTTGTCTCCCATCACCCCAGGACCTCCAGGCCCCCCCGGAGGGGTGGTGGTGAGAGACATCAGTGACACCAGTGTCCAGCTGAGCTGGAGCCGTGGCTTCGATAACCACAGCCCCATTGCCAGGTACCTCGTCGAGGCACGGACCCTCCTCTCCAGCAAGTGGAAGCAAATGCGTACCAGTAAGTGTCTTGAGGGCAGTGGTGGTGGCATGGCATGGTCATGGTCCGTGCTGGCCGTGGACCACCAACTCACTGACAAGTTCTTGCTCCATGCTAGCACGCTGGCTGCCACTCACTCTATTTCTTCTCACCTTATTGGATTATATAGATCCTGTAAATATTGAAGGCAACGCAGAGACAGCCCAGGTGGTGAACCTCATTCCTTGGATGGATTACGAGTTTCGGGTCTTAGCGAGTAACATTCTTGGAGTTGGGGAGCCAAGTTTACCCTCCAGCAAAATCCGTACCAAAGAAGCAGGTACGTGCAGACACGCTCAGAGGCAGAACGGGGACCCGGAGGTTCCCATCCCTACGTGCTGGATGGAGGGGGCAGGCTGGCTCCCAGCTTGCCTTGGGCCCAAACAATTAGTCATCTCCTTGAGTGCTCCCAGAGGTGATGCCATCACAACATTTTCTGCCTTTTTGCCCATTTACACATCAAAGACAAAGCAGTACCAGAGTTGGCAGCTAACTTCACCAGCATCAGATACATATAAACCATTATAAATCCGAGCTTCAAATCTGGTACTTCCTGGGCAGTAATGATTTGGAGAGGGAATGAGACCTATTACACCACAGAGCACAGCTCTGCAAAGACAAGGGAAATTTCCCAGCAAATGGCCATGAATGTTCGTTCTACCTTCTGCTGCTTGAACCTGCAAGCAGAAGGGGTGCAAAACCAGCAGAACTGCTCTCAACACACTAAATGCATATTAATTCCTTTCTAGTAAAAGCTCTTCTCTATATCTTTTGAGCTTGATTCTTGTCCCCTCTGAGAACTGCTGCCTGCAGATAAACTCTGTCAGGCACTGGCCAGCATTTTAGATCTGATTTCCACAACCATCTGAAATACTCGCTGGCTGAAAACACAGAAAGCAGCACTTTCATAGGAGCTGTCAAAGCCTGGCTACCCCGAGTCCGCGTGCTGTCTGTGCTCATCTCCATCACTCTTGTCTCCTTAACCCAACCTGTGCTGTCTGCTTCTGTTTGGGGACCCGACAGCACCTACTGTGGCACCATCTGGGCTCAGCGGCGGCGGAGGGGCTCCCAACGAGCTGATCATCAACTGGACGGTAAGTGGGCAGCAGGGAGAGGGCCGAGGGGAGGGGAACGTGCCATTTCTGTGGGGAAATCAGTGCTGCAATTACAATTCCAAGACGGGGTCGAGCCAAACGCCCTGCTCAGTCCAAAGACTTGCTCGTTTGAATGGACCCAAGGATCCATTCTCTCTCTTCCCACCCCCCTCACAGCCGATGCTGAGGGACTATCAGAACGGAGACGGCTTTGGCTACATCCTGTCCTTTCGGAAGAAAGGCACCCAGGGGTGGCTGATGGCAAGGGTGCCACACGCCGAATCGCTGCACTACGTCTACCGCAACGAGAGCATCGGTCCCTACACCCCCTTCGAAGTGAAGATCAAAGCGTACAACAGGAAAGGAGAGGGACCAGAGAGCCTCACGGCCACCGTGTACTCTGCAGAAGAAGGTAAAGGTGGGACTGCTTTGTCCAACCTGTCCTCAACCAGCTCCCTGCAGAGCTCTGTCCATCTGGGAGCTCAACGATAGGAGAGGTTTCTTTGACTCAAAGAGCAGCTGACAGTGATTTCAGCACAGCCTTTCTCTCCTACTTCAAATCCACAGCAAGATGTTTCCCTAAGCCCAGAGCTGCAGAGCAGACAGGGATGCTCCCAGCACACAGCTGTGGCCCTGCTTGTCCTTCTAAGTCCCTAAATCCCTTCCCCTCGCTCTGCTCCGTACACATAACACCAGCTGCCTGGCTGCTCGGTGCTGAGGAGAGCCCTTCGCTTCAGGATGGTGATTACGCTGCCCAGAGCGAGGAAAAGGATTTTATTCCCTTTTGTTGTCTTTTACAGAACCGAAAGTGGCTCCTTTCAGAGTTACGGCCAAGGCTGTTCTGTCCTCGGAAATGGATGTGTCCTGGGAGCCCGTTGAGCAGGGAGACATGACTGGAGTGCTTTTAGGCTACGAGGTATGAGCCTGCAATGGGAATGAGAGATACTGAAACTGAGATCCGAGAGTCCAGCAAAGAAAATTCCCCCAGGCCGAGTGAGGTGAAAGGAAAAAGCATCTATTTCCAAAGATGGATGGCAATTTATGGACAGCACGAGGCTCTAATGGGGCCAATCCTACTGCTCACAAGAGAGATTAGGAAGAGAGATACATCACTTTTTTCCTGCTTGCCTTTCCACACGGGCTGTCACCTTATTCCTGGGCACACGGCTAAGGAAAATGCATAGGAACAAATACCAAAGGGTCTCCAGAGCTGGTGGTGGATGGGGCTGGTATCTGCAGATGCCTCTCCCCTTACTAACCCCATCATACCCTTTTCTGTTTAGATCCGGTACTGGAAGGACGGTGATAAAGAGGAGGCAGCTGACAGAGTGAGAACAGCAGGGCTGGTCACATCAGCTCATGTAACGGGCTTAAACCCCAACACAAAATACCACGTGTCAGTCAGAGCTTACAACCGGGCTGGGACCGGCCCCCCCAGTCCCTCTACCAACGTCACGACAACAAAACCACGTGAGTGAGCCCTGACCACCTCCATTGAGCACCTTCTACTCCCCGGGGGTGCTGTGTCCTCCAGAGGATCCCCAGTGATCACTTTCTGCATCTTGGTGTTCTAACGCCATTTAATTAGTCCATAGAACAGTTCCTTGAATTTCCTTAGATCAGCCTTATGGTCTGTGAATCTCTTATCTGAGAAGATCTGTGTTCAGAGTCATGTTTGCTGGGTTCTTCCCTGTAAACCAACTGTGGTGGTGCCATTAGCCCTGTTAATGGTCATAGAACCTCAGGAGACGGTTGGAACCAGCACAGCCTTCTCATTAGTCCCTGATTTACTCAATCTCTGTCTTGTTTTGTGTCTTTTAGCACCAAAGAGGCCACCTGGCAACATCTCCTGGACTTTTTCCGGGTCTACGGTCAGCATCAAGTGGGACCCAGTGGTGGCAAAGGCAGATGAGTCTGCAGTTACGGGGTACAAGGTACAGGCAGCCTTTAGCTGGCCTTCTCTTCTAAGTGACCCTAAGGAAACCCCCATAAACTCAAGTTTGAACATAAACTCAAACTTGTCTCTTCCACCAGATGCTTTACAGGCAGGATTCCCACTCTGCTCCCACGCTATACCTGGCCAGCAAGAGCCGGATCGACATCCCCATCCCTGAAGACTTCACTCACGCCTTTGTACAGATCAGGGTGACGGGCCCCGGGGGAGATGGGATCCCAGCAGAAGTTCACATCCTCCGAAACAGTGGTACGTTCCCTCCTCTGACCATCCACACACCATGCACCAACACTCATTTACATTTACTGCTGGAAAACGAGCTCAGAGAGAGGAGTTCACCCGCAGGACCACTTACCTGCCATTCATTATCACTCTTCTCTGCTAAGTAATGACTCAGCCATACCTCCTCCCCTACGGCTGTAATAACAACAATGCTATTCTCTTTTTAAATCCCACTCTCCCTTCCAGGAACACGGAGAAACAGCCAAGCCCAGTGACCCTTCCAGTCTAGTCTGCACTGACCTTAATTCTTTGCAGATAAACCCTTCGAGGCCCCACACGAGCCCAAATCACATTCACTAAGAGTGAAATCCCAACTGTCTGTAGGGCCCCGACCCCAACTCCAGCAGGTTCCCTTGATTCAGGGGGTAAGTCCTCAGCACCCACTCCCACACACAAGTGTCCCTGGGAAGTTCCTCAGCAACAACCACAATATGAGCACAAAGAACCCCAGAATTAAGAATCTACCGACCCTCCTAACTCTTCCCTCAAGGTTGTGTGTGTCTGTGCAACAGGACAGTTGCTCCTTCCCCGTTCCTTTTCTTTCAGGGACCAGTATGATGGTGGAAGACTCCGTGACGAGGCCGGTGCCACATGGGGTCGTTATCACAACTAACTCTCTGGTAATGGTGGCCCTGATCAGGTACCTGGAGCTCTGACGATGGCCAGCGAGGCTCAGGACACCCAGACACGCTTCCTCCCAAGCCAGCGGGGAACTTGGCTGCTGCAGCTTCAACTTTGTACTACAGCAGCATCACAGGGAAAGGATCTGACAAACATTGTTTTAAGGGAGGAAGAAAGAAACAGCTTTCTGCCTTTTTTTTTTGTTTTGTTTTGTTTTGGAAGAATATAAGCTTTCATACAAGACATGGGTCTTTAACCAATTAAAATTTTTTAAAAGAAACGAGTAAAAGGAAGAAGAATTCGACGTGAATTCTGACGGCCAACTGCCCCACACACTGTATCCAGTAGGTTTTCTGCCTTATGAAGCCATGTACTAAAATAACCAGACTGCTAAACTTGACTTTTTTTTTTTTTAAATATGTACAGTGAATTTTGGGGGGAAAGGGGAGGATGGGGACTGAGGATTTCAGAGGGATCAGCATGTTCCATACCAATCCCAGTCACAGCCATCTCTAACAAATTATGGGACAGGATTTTTCACACATCACCACCTCCCCACCCCCCACTCCCCCCATTAATATGAGCCAAATTCTGCAGCAACCAGCCCAAGGAGCAAAAGCCACAGGAGAGACTGAGCTCTGCCCCATCCTGAAGATGGGCAAACACAGAGTTTAGATTGTGAAAAGCTTTTTTTTTTTTACAACACCGGTGTTAACTTGCAACCCCAGCCTGTTGTTTGTATCAACTGTTATGCTGTGAGGCGCAACATTCAATGTTACCCATATTCCAGATGCTTTTGGGGTCTTTCTGTTACACTGTTTGCTTTTTTCCTTTTTTTTGGGGGGGGAGGAAAAGGGGTAAGTGAAAAGGAGATACTTTTCCAGCATCCGCTAATTTGGGGAGGCAGCTCTGCTGAATAACATGCCCAGTTTCAATAGATGGGGTCTTAAAAGGAGGAAGAAAAAGGAATCTTACAGATTTTATCCAAGAACTGGAGACTCAAGGAAGTCATCAGTGGGGTAACAAGGAAAATCTGGACTCGGTCAGATCCATCTCCCTACACAAAGAGTTCCAGGCAGCCAAAACACCACTCTCAATTTGGGAGTGCAAGACTGAGATTCGGTCCCTCAGTCAGGCTGGTTTCAGGCCCAAGGCTCGTAGAGCTGATGGAAAGGGGAGGGCCGACACCCCGAAGACACACGGGGATGCTGAGCCCCACCATTAACTAACATGGTTGGGAATAGATGTTGCATATTAAAATCTCTGTCTCCCGGCAAGCAAATGACCAAAGTTAACGAGGAGCTGATTTGCATTGCTTGGTTAGATCCCAAGGGAGCATTTAGGGACCTTTACCTGCCCGTACCTTCCCCTTCCCAGCGGACAAGGCTGAGCAATCTCAGTTGCAGAGTTACCCAACAAAGGGCTACACTTGCAGGACTGGGCAATGGCAAGGGACTGACATACAGTTTCTACACTAAATACCAATTCCTTGCCCTTGCTAAGCATCCTAAAATTCTCATTTCTTAGGCCTTAGTGAGCATTTGAGAGATTACACGCGTAAATCCCTGGCCTCCCCAAGGAGTTACAAATCTGTTGCATTTATCCACAGTATCCCTTTACAATTCTTTTAGCATCTGGAATCAAGAAGCACCAGGAGGTTCACACGGTGGGATGCAAACAGGAAAGCTCTGGAGTGAGGAAGGGCTCCTAGGTATTTAACAAACAGGAGAACTGTTTTAAGAAGCAGGAAAAGAAAAATAAACTTAGGAGTCTAATCATTTAGAGCACAGCTGCAGCAAGAAGAAAGGGCACCTCACCTTTTCCATTACAAATAACACCTGGGATAAAGTGGAAAAATGAAGACAACAGCTCCCACTGACACAGGGCAGAGTGAGACAGGGAACCATCACCCCAGAGCCCGTCCTGAGCTCCCTCCAGGTCCCTCCACAGCTCTCCAGGAATTACCCCTCGGTCTCTCGAGCAGGCTGAAGCACTTCCTTCTGAAGGACAACAGCTAAATAGAAATTATATTTTTGTATGATTTATGTTCTTGAAGATTTTAAAATATTTTTATTGACGTCTGGAAGCTTTGTTTGGAGAAAATATTTTATGTTGTTAATTCTGCATTTTCGTTACCACCTTCATCCTGCTGGGTCTTCAACCTTTCTCTCACGAATGATGGGATGAAAGGAAAATTGGGAATTCAGTGTTAGCTCAGAAGCAAAGCAAATTAGGGCTTGGACAACAGTTACCTAATTGATATGTGGAACTACTGGTAGCCATGATGATAAAATTTAGGAAGCATAAAGTAACCGGACCTTTGGAGCTTCAGAGCCCTGAGGGGCTATGCTGCCCATGGCCCAATTCAGGAGAGGAGCAAACACAAGCAGCAAGGTTTGATGACGTGCCCAGAGCCTTCACTGAACAGATGGAGATGCTGGAGGCAGCCTGGGTCCTACAGAGCAGCCAGCACTCTGTGGGGTGGGGGGACCAGAGCAGAAATCCCTCACACTGAAGAAGTTTGCTGAGCTCCTCGGGAGGAACTGCTGGGTGGGAGGGAGCCACTTCGGCCCACAGCCTGGCCACTGCCATGAGGTTTGTACTGGTTTCAGGCACAGAGGCTGTGAAGCCAGATGTGTTCACCCCATTGTGCATCAAAGTCCCATCCAGGGCAGCCAAAACGCCAGCTCCACCAAGGGGCTGCTCCATCTGCACCCCACGGGCACAGCCCGTTCCCTTCAAGGGGGGCACCAGGCACCCCCAGGGCTGAAGAACCTACTTTGATGGACTACGTGGTGGATGAACTCTCACAAGCAAAGCAAAACAAGGTCCTCCTGCCAAATTCAGGGGCTTGAGGTTCCATACCAGCCCAGGTCTGACCATACAAGGTCTCTTGAAGAAATTTGGTCTCAACAGATGCTTCCAAACATGGCTGCTGTTTTATTGAACTTTGCAGTGTTGGAAAGCAAGATGCTTTATAGCAGGGTGAAAATAGTATCTAAAGTGGGTTTTAAATAGCAGCCACCTGCAACATTTCCCTGGTAAGCTTCATACATTCCCCATTCGTTTCCCTGTTAAACTAGATCACGGGCACATTTTATATAAGAAGTGAAAAACTACATGAGTTGGATTTCAAATGTTCCACTTTGCGCTGCTCTGCATTGCAAATGGGCTGAATATATTCCAATTTGTAAAACTGATGGGATAGTATTTTCTGAAGCCTTCAACTGACAAGTAGATCCTCTTGAAAGTTAAATGTCTTCAGTCTGAATTCAAGCTATGACTCCTTTTTCTTTTTTTTTTTTTTGAAAGTAAATTATGAGTACACAGCGTTTCACCAGTATGTATTTTAAACCAAACCACTGCTGAGGTTTAGCAACCTGAGGTTTTAAGGATGACACGTAGAAGCAAAGAGGTATCACCCAGTGATAACCAGAATGGAGCAGTGAAGCCCTGCCAGTGCAGGCTGATCAGTCCCTGTCCCAGTCCTTGGTGACAAACCTGTCCTCCTACACGTGCTGTCTCTGCTGCCCAGGCCTTCCCTAACCCGGGCACCACAGCTCAGCTGACAGCAATGTCTCCTGAGCATCAGCAGAAAGAAAGTTTGAAAAACACACGTGGCAAACAGGCACTCTCTCCCCTACAGATGTTTTTTTTTTTTTAATTTTGGAGAGAATTTGTTGATACTCCAAAACTGCAGAGGGGAAAAGATAGTGGCACATTATGAAACTGCAGAGGGAAACACTCCGGGTGAAGGTCAGGGGACATTGGGAAGGGAAGGGGACAGAAAAGCCAAATTCAGGCCCAGACAAGACAGCTCAGATTTTGTGTGCAGACGTGAGCCACACTAAAACTGCCTTGTCTTGAGCAGTCCCTTCTGCCATTTCATTTATCGGGGGTTTGGTGACCCACAGAAAAGGAACTGCACCTGCAAATACCCAGTTAAACTTTATCCAGGTTATAAAAACCTACATGCAAAGCCTGGGCAGAGCCACCAACATGAGAATAAGGTGTGGAAGAAACCTCCTTTGAAGCCACTTAGAGCTTTCTAGAATGCAGCAGAGGGGTTAAAAGGAAAGGTGTTCAGAGATGGGGAGAAAACTGAAGATTTCAATATCTTAACAGTTTACTGACTTCATGCATTAGGTTGAAATCAATTTCCTGTCTCATTAAGAACCCCTACATTTAATTGCTCTGAGCATTTGCTTTAGAGATGAATTTACAGGGATGAGGTAAGTGCCACGGTTTCTGTTCTCAGCACTGTTAAGGGCTCACTAAGGAAAGTCATCTCATTTCTGAGGGTCCACCTGAGTTCTCAGCCGTAAAACCCACCCCGACAAGGGTGCTGTGAGGAGTCTGCAACAAGGGTGAAAGGTTTTGAGACTGCCAAATGAGAGGGTTTTACAGAAACCCTCTGCTGTGAATATTTTAATCCAGCTTCACTGCACACCAACAAGGCAATCATCTTCTCAGTAACTTTGTTGTACACTATTTTTTTAAGAAAACCAAACAGGAACCATTGTAAGCATACTGTAACTTATTGTAATTATGGTTATTTATTGGCTACAGTAGCACGCAGTTCATAAATAAAGCTCTTCAGAGACTTTAGACAACTATGGGAGCCTGAAGTACTTCTGTCCAGCCTTAAATGCAATTAGTTCCTCACTTGCTCAGGAATCCCCCTGGGCCAGGACTGTGTTTCCTGACTGCCAATTACACCTACTAATGCAAACAAGGAGCCTAGTGAGAGCCCATCCACAAGGAGGGGGATCATTTAAGACACAGTAAACATGAATTCTATCCCATGACAGTGGTAACTAACCAAAAGAGCAAGGAATTACAGGGTGTTGAGGGTCTGGTTAGAGATATTAACATAACACACTCTCTCTGGCTGATATTCTGATGGTGAAGAAGCGATGCTACAATACTCAATAATTTCATGCACCTTTTTAGCAGAAAAGGTAATTGATTGTTGGAATAACTTGCCAAAAAGCTTCATCATCAATCAGAGCCTTGAAAGCAAGACTGGAAATCTTCCAGGAAAGATACCCACTAGATCAGCCAGGAGCTAGCAGGCTTGGGAAGGTTCACTTAGATTGTAGAAAATCATTTCCTTCATTGCAGGAAGCGCCGCATGAAATCACCTCATCTACATTATGTCAGATTAATTCATCACAGTCATTTCTTCTTAAAAAAATAATCTACTGGCTTCCTTCTACCTTTGGGAAGGATGTCAAGAGATCAGATAGAGCAACTGTAGGTGGAACAGGCCTGAGGATCTTCACTGGAGTTCACCAGCTGTGCTGGGAGTGGGCAAACTTGGGAAACTGGGCTCAGCCCATCCCGGATGCATTCCTGCATCCCCTACAAGAAACACCATGTTTGACCACAGGGTGCACAGAGGGGCTCAGGCTCTGGCTGCAGCAAGATGTGCTCCCAGGACCCCTCTGAGCTCCTAAAGATGGAGGGATGGACAAAAGGATAGAGCTACTCCTTCTCTTCCCAGAAGCTACAGCTCAAGGGGATGAGCATATTCCATTGCCATATAACACTGCCCAGCTCCGAGTGCCCAAAGAAGCTGGGCTCAGCTGTGCTCAGACCCCAGGCAGGCTCCTGCCCCTCTGGCCCTTGCTCTGCAGAGCTGCAGGCCAGGCAGCTCATCACCGGGGCCGTAATTAGCTCTGGGATTTATGCTTTGTAAAGATGAGGGCAGCGTCATTAAAGAAACCAGCAGGGAACGGCCAAGACGGAGATGAATCCCTCCCCGGTTCACCCCCTGCAAGGGCACTCCTGCTTTCTCCAGAGCCATCATTAAATGCTGCTGCTGCTGCACAGGGTATAAATCAAGGAGACAAATGCGCCGCCGCCGAGTAACAGACGGGTCCTACGGGGAAGGCAGGGCCAGCCCAGCAGAGAGGGCACAGGGATGAAGGCTGCTGTGAGGCATCACTTCCACCCATCAGTCCCACAGAGCCAGCACCAACAGACCACAGCAACCTCAGGAGAGCTCGGCCTCATTTAAGACCAAAAACCAGTTTATCCAGGAGTGTCAGTGGGTTTCCAGCAAAGGCTCCTACAGAGGTTTCAGGCAATTAGGCTGTAGTCACTGTGAGTACAGCCCTTGCCATATTTTGCCAGGCCTGGTCCCAACAGTTATTTTTCTACATGTAAATACCAAAGGGAAGTATTTAGCTAACTTGCTACAGAACGTACAGCATTACGGTTCAAATTGTTGTTTAGGGTTTTTCCTGGAGGGGGAGGGCAGCTGAAGTGGGTTACTGCTTTTTTGTTTAAAGTTGCAGAAAAAGACATTTCAAGCAAATCCCACAGAAACGGTATCAAACCAAAACACTTCAGAACCGAAAGGAATCTACCCCAGAGCTAATGGTTCGTGTCCCACCTGAGTAACTCCTTGTTACTTCCCCACAGGCATTTTAAAGGATTTCTTGTTTCTAGGTCTTACATTGTTGTGTCTCACGTTTGCTGCCTACCCAGCCCCACACGCTGCTGCCCGAGACCCCAGCCCCGACACCCCCAGAGAGGTTTCCTTCCTCTCTTTCCACACATCACTTTACCTGTGAAGACCAAAAGGGTGAGTGAAGGATTTACACCCATCCCAGCTTCCTATCCCAGAACAGTCATTAAAAGACAAATAACAATCATCAGAATGAAGTACACGAAAAACCTCGTGTTCTGCATCTGACTCATCATACACCAATTTAGAGTTAACTACGACTTTTTAGGATTCGTGCTGCAACAGTGAATTGCTTTTCTACACTCAGCCTAAGATGACACATGAATTAAGCCCACGGTATTCAGCCCGTTTTACCAAAACACACTGCTCTGTACACCAGTTCCAGGTCTACGCCAGCATCACCACAAACAGGCAACAAAGGGACATATTCATGCAAAAAAAATCCCTGCCAAAAAGCCACAGCTCCCTGGAATAAATGCAGGGAAGAACGTAGGAGAACATCAATAGCAACTCAATGTATATGTGCCGGGAGAAGGACAGCAAAAGGGAAGGGGAAGAGTGAACTCTGAATTTTCCTGGTTTTCAAAAGCATCATTCCATGAAGTTGGAAGGAAAAGATTCGTTGGCAAAGTGGTTCACTGTTCACTACACCCTGGCAGGTCGCTGAACCGCTGCCAGCAACCGCAGGAACAAGGGAAAGAATTAACACAGATGAAGGTGCAGAGGATGGAAGAGCCCGACAACCCCATCTTGGCACAAAAGCAGCATATGGGGTTTGTTTTCCTCTTTTTTGCTGCCACTCGAGTTCCAGCAGTTAAAGCAATCTAGTTATTCAATTTAGATAAGCTTCAGTAGCTAACAGCAATTTAAACAGCTGCCTCTGCCTCACCATTCTGTTATTACCTCCTTCTTTCCAAGTGCTAATGCCATTAGCAAATTGACTTCCTCCCTCACACAATCTGTCTGGCTTTAGTATGTACAATACTAATTGCTTCCTAATACTTAGGACCGTCAGCAGAAGTTTGTACCACAAGAAAACCCACCCCTCCAGCTGGGAACTGGCAGCACACACAGGGTCTGCACTGGCCTGGCCATGCTCTCCTCCAGGCAAGGGTGGGAAAAAGAAATTTAGGCACCATATTACCAATTCAGAGCAGAAAGAGACCCCTTTTCTTTTTTCCCTGCAATTCAGCCAGTTGTGTTGGGAAGAACGGGGAGAGTAAGAAAACAGGCAGATTACAGGGAGACACAAAGAAATGGAGGGATGGGGAGAACAAGCTGTTTTGAAGGGTCCCTGCTCCAGCTGCTTTCACTGACCTCCCTGTACCTCCAGCCTCCTCTGTTCCCCTTTTGTGACCTCTCTTTCCCTCAGCTCAGGCTGTTCTCCCTTCCTTCCCCTCCATCCCGCAGACCTGCCAACGTAAACATCAGCCAACCTACTTTAGATTGTTGTACAGCTCAAAAGTGTACACCGAAAGTGCCATTTCAAACAGCAGCTACACACAAAAGCCTACAAGGAAAGTGTCATTTCAAACAGCAGCTACACCAATCCCACCCTTTCCGACAGCTGGAGTCACACTGTCCATCACAGCCCTCCATCGGAAAATAAGCATTAAAAAAATATATATTAATCTTTCCTGCTCCAGGGATCTGTCTCCCCTCAGGAAAAAACCAAAAAAAACACAAAGGGAGGACACAATGAAAAAATGAAGGACCCTTTTGGTCCCTCTCTGACCTCCTGAGCTAAGCAGTGAGAAAATGGATTGTCCTGGACCTTTCATGTCATCTTTCTGCATTTCTAAAACACAGCTGCCCACAGGACACGAGTCCATTTACATTACAAAGTACAGAGAGGGTCTTCCAGATGGGACAGCTTCTCTTTGTGGATTTTATCCATTAGCTCCCACACCAAGCATATGTCTGTTCCCACTGTCCAGAGGCTCTGGGAAGAGGAGAAATTCCTGAGAGCCTTTTTTTCACATTTATCTTATAAGCACAGTTGAGACACAAAGATACGATTCCGTCTCCCACCTCTGCCGCAGGAAGCGTTTAGGAGCCCTCCCTGCAGAGATCTCTCTCCCCAGTCTGGGGAGATACTGCTCAGCCTCTGGGCAGTTAAACACTGTTGTGGAGCTACTGGTTTCAGGGACTGGGGAGCTCTTTGGCAAGGTGAAGGAATTCTGCAGTAAGGAACATAAACAGAGAAAAGCATGGCAGAGCCAGAGGGAGCAGCCAAGCGAAGACAAAGCCAGGGCTGAGCACAGGAGAAACCTCAGCATTGTGGAGCTGGGTCAGAGGAAACCAAAGAAAAACAGAAGCAAGAAAACCTTGGACAACTGATCTCCATCCAAGGAGCTTCTGACCCACGGGACCAGGTCACCAGGTGGAAGAAGGACATACAGTCCCTTGGTGTATGTCACAGCTGTAACAACCCTCCTCTCCCTTCCCCAGGCATCAGGAAAGGACAGTGCATCTTCACCAAGGCATCTTCTGCCTCTGCAGAATGGTTCCCCCACAACATTTCCAAACTTCTGCCAGTTATTGTGCCCGTTAAAGTCTCCCCACAGAAACAGTAACTCAGCAGAACCACAAACTGGGAATTCAGGCCTGACAACAAGTTTCAATCTCCACTGAAATACAGGTTGACAACCCCAGGGTCCACAGATATTGACACACTTATTACCACCTTCACTGTACCCAAAAATTTGGATCACTTCGTTTCAATCTGATTTACATAGGATTCTCTGCAAATAAGGTATTTATATCCATATCCATCTCTTGTCTATTGAAGATTTTTTTGTTGTTGTTCTGGTAAAAAGAAAAAAAAAATAATAGTATGCGTCAATCTTTAATAATAGAGAGTGGTATCATTATTTTCTCAGAACTGCGTGTGCTCTGCATTCCTGTACTTCAGTTCCCAGAAAAAAAAAAAGAAAAAAACAAAAGGACTCGGTAAATATAGTTGTTTACTGTAAAATAAAAGACAGAAAGTAGAAAGAAGGCACTTAATAGGTCCCTATGTGGATTCTGCTACCAAAAGGGAAACAATACTCCCTACCGAGTTGCTGCGTGCTTTATACTTATTAATCACCAGGAAAAAGGGAAGATCCACAAGCCCACTGAACTCTTCCCTTCTTCTCCCTTTAAAGATTTGAGGGATGAGCTCAGCCCCGAGTCTTAATTAAAAGCACCCAGTTATGTTTCTAAGCAGCAGCACTCGCACAGATTTGCTCGTGTGCCCCCAGCTCTGCTGTTCTGCCCTCCAAAGGGAACAGGGTGAGCTCCAAGCTGTGGCTGAAGATACTGACAGTTTTCTGGGCTCTAATAGGAGGAGATAAATCTCTCTGGAGGAAGCAGGCAGTGGGGGCCCACCCCTCGTCCCCACACTGCCCCCACGGCTGCAGAGAAGCAGGAACCCTGAGAGCCCACCTGCAGAGCATCCTTACTTCTCTGCACCTCTTGCTGGAGAAACACCATCTACCAACTACTGATCTGTGTCAGCTCACCCCACCACAGAGCTCTGGGCAAAGCAGAAGAAATAAGACAGGAATTGGGATTGTAAGTTATTAGCTAAATAAAAATATCCAGGCACCCAGATGTAGAATAAAGGCCAGGCAGAGGAGCACAGCAGGCAGTTTGCAGCAAGCAGTGGGCAGTTTCTCTGCCTCAGTGTCCTCCCATTCCCACCTGGACCATTCCCGACCATCCCTTCCCACAACGTGGCTGCAAACTGCCCAGTCCCATCCAGAGCTACTGTCTGCACCGCTCCATTGAGACTCCAGCTCTGGTGCTACAGTCCTGCACCAACAGTGCTTAAGAAAACACTTGGCAATAAACTGTGGCAGCCAGAAAAAAAAAATAAATTACAGATATTGCCATGAAATTCTGCATCAATACTAAGAGGGAGACAAGCAATTGCATTAAATGGCAGTTCGTTTCTTTGCAGCTCTCCTGCCCACAATCTTCTGCAAGTAGTAGAGAGCCATGCTCAACAAGACACCCCCTAGCACCCCGCTTACAACTCCTATCAAGCCTTCAGAAAACAACCCTCCTTGCCAAAAATGCCGCTGCTCTTGCACTTCTTTGTGGGTGCTGTTGTCTGGGTAGTATCCCAGCTCCTTGTTTGCTGCTAACTTCTGTTCCCAGGTCAAGAATTTTTGAAAGTTCAGATCCACTAAGTTCTTTTGCACCACTCTCACCCCAAAGTACACCCTCTTGATGACTTTGAGTGTCTTCAGTATCTGCACGTC
>BJBW01011372.1:8865-27123 GCA_004320125.1 Scolopax mira
CTTCCTTCCTTCCTTCCTTCCTTCCTTCCTTCCTCTCTGAACATTTTAAAAGATATTCAGACATCTCTCATATTACCAGATTTTCCTTTTTAATTAATAAATAGATAGGTAGGTAGATAGAGAAACATACAGATAGATAGAGATAAATCGAACTCAACATTATCATTTAGGATCTGTTCTGAAAGAACTGATTTGAATATTGATAAGCAGTTGCTATAGCAGGATTAAATAAACTTTAACCAGTAACTATGTAACTAATTACATTAAACGATAAGGTGTCTTCAGAAAAGGTTTATAGGAATTGTGGGGAGGGAAAATGTGCCCTTTGATTCATATTTTTCATATCATATAAAAAATGCAGCAGTAATTGTCAAACTGTAGTTGGAGCAGCCAAGCAGTTTATTGTATTTGTAACTAGCATTAGCTACGGGTTGCATCTTTGTTACTCACACAAGTATACTCAGCTTTATTCTTAAAGTGGAGCTATCACTCTGCTTATCTGCATGTCAGTCAGATACATAAATGTGTAAGAAACTTGTAACACAAAAAGAAAAGCATCCTTTTATATGTACATCTTCAGGAATCCAGACTTTCTTTTTTTGTTTTCTGGATTCCCACAAGAGACGACGGGTTCAGAAGACACAATAGATCATCATTACAAATCCTTAGACTAGTTAATGATACATACTCTATATGTCATTAAAACTTTTGAATTATTTAATTCTAATATTTTGTCATTTTTATTAAATTTGCAGTTTGTTTTCATTATAAGTGTCATGTAGGACCAATTTAACTTTCAGTCTTAACAGAGGCTGGTTTCTGGCAAAAATGAGTTTTCTTACAGTCCTAGTGCACAACATTTACTCTTTTTGAGAATATTAAAAAAAGAAACTATTTTGAATCAGGAAAGTATATTATCGTATTTTGATTAAATATAAAATTCATAGATCACAGAATGGTTAGAATTGGAAGGGACCTTAAAGATCATCTAGCTCTGACTCCCCTGCCCTGGGCCAGGATGCTCAAACCTCCATCCAGCCTGGCCTTGAACAATTCTCGGAATGGGGAGTACACAGTTTCTCTGGACAACCTGTTCCAGTGTCTCACCATCCTCACCGTAAAGGATTGCTTCCAAATATCTAATGTAAATTTCCCCTTTTTCAATTTAAAACTATTACCCTTTGTCCTATTTCCATGTCCTATCCTTCCTCATCTTTTCTGTAGGCTCCCTTTATGTGTTTAAAGGCTTCAATATATTCTCCTCAGATCTTTCTCTTCTCCAGGCTGAACAACCCCAACACTTTAATTCAACTTCATAGGAGAGGTTCTCCAGCCCTTTGATCATCTTCAGGAGTCCCCTCTGCACTCACTTAAATGGGTCCATGTCCTCCTTATGTTGCAGGATAAAGAGCTGGATACAGTACTGCACGTAGCATCTCACCAGGGTGAAGTAGAGTGGCGGTATCACATCCCTTGATCTGCTGGACAAGCTTCTTTGGATGCAGTCCAGGATATGTTTGGCCTTCTGGGCTGCAAGCTCATGTTGAGCTTCTTCAACAACACCCCCAAGTCCTTCTCCTCAGAACTGCTCTCAATCCATTCTCCACCTGGTCTGTATTGGAATTGTCCCAACCCCGGTGCAGGACCTTGCACTTGGATTTGTTGGACTTCATGAGGTTTGCAAAGGCCCACCTCTCAAGCCTGTCCAGGTCCCTCTGGATGTCATCCTTTCCTTACAGTGTGTCAGCCACACCACACAGCTTGGTGTCAGCAGAAAACTTGCTGAGGATGCATTCAATCCCACTGTCCATGTCGCCAACAAAGATGTTAAACAGCACCAGTTCCAGTACCAACCCCTGACAAACACCACTGATCCCTAGTCACCACTTGGACATCAAGCTATTGATTTTAGATATATGGCATTTAAAAATATCCATATTGTGAATTAGAGATTGTAACATATGTCCAGTTGGACATTAGCCCTGAATATTGCAAATATTTCAGAAAAGAACATCTTAAGCTCCAAAAGCCTGTACAATTACAATCCAAGAGAAAAGTAATCCAATAAAAATATCTAGAACACTACTACCTCTAATAGTCTTTTCCTTTTCTAATTAAAAGAAAATTTTGGTTCACAAAGATAGGGTGTTTTTTTTATTTCCTTTCTAAATTATTAAAGGATACTATCCTTGTAATTCCTCAGCTCACTTAAGGGATAGAGTTCAAACAGTCAAGCTATGCATGCAAGCAGTGAGTGTTTAGATTCAAGATTCTGGCAGAATTCCATGTGCCCATGGTTCTTTTTGAAAGTTCTTCAAAATTCTCACTAATGCTACAAAAGATGTGGAAAAATACAGATGAAAGCATTGCACTTGAAAGAAAAAAATAATTTTCTCATTCACTTGTCAAATAGGGTGATTTTTTGAGCAGCTGTTTCCTGCCATATATTTCAAAATCCAATGAAGGTTATGTTACATTTATTCTCTAAAACTGTTTTCAAATTAAGCTTATAGTTTGCTTTTACAAAGGTTAGACATGTTCTGTGTTTCATTTCCAAATATAGCATATTGTTTGATTAAATTAATGAACAACTATTCTTGTTGACATAACACTCTCTCAAGAATCTTGATAAACACTTCAGCTGGAAGTTAAAACTTCTCATTGCTTACAATTATTTTCTATGTCAAGCATCAAAAAATTATCACTTGTTTATTTCCCAGTCAATCAGTCTGCTTAGAGAGGCAATTTTCATGTTCTGTTCACTCCTAAAAATTAAAATGTATAGTAAGAGTGGTAGAGAAATTTAACACTAATTGGTAGAAAAAACATTATCATCATTTAAAATCACACTATGGCATTAAAATTTGTTATGATAAACTACTGGGTTCATTTGGCTTGTAAATCACTTAGACCTTTCATGTTAGATGAAGAAATGACAAAGGTAGAGTTCATGCAATTGGCTAGTAATACATAAAATTTAACTAGTCACCAGCTGTTCCACCATAATTGATGGAAAGGTGGAATACAAATTTCTTTTTGAGCCAAATAAGATTATACAATCGGGAATATGTTTAATCTCACCAGGAGAATGTGGTGCAATTACAGGAATAGATTGTAAAATGACTGGAAAACCCAAAAGGTACTGCAGATTTTCGATCACCATGAGCATATTTTATAAGCTACTCCTACAATAATTAAGGAATTCTCCAGGTATATTGCTAGAGCTAAATAGGGACATCTCTTCACAAAGGAGAGAATGAAAACCAAGTCCAAATCCCTATTCAGTTACTGGCTATATTCAAACTCTCTTGATGTCATCATACTTTATCTAGAAGTAAGAGCACACAGCTGAATTTTTTGACGGCCAGCAACATACCGTGCAATAAGAGCCCAGAAAGTAATGGGTTTGGAAAGCTTGTTAGAACTGTGCATATATAATCAGCTTATGAAATATAAAAAAAAAAGTCAGAAATAAAGTCCCCCCAGCCCACAGGGGGACTGTTGCTCTTGCTGTACGCCACCAGGCAGATAATAGCAAGGACTTTTTCTCCAACCTTCCCCTCTTCTTTTACCCACATACACTAAACATTTAAGATACACTGTGTGCTTGATTCACTGTTCTATCAGGTCCTCTAATGAGTATAACCAAGAGCACACATTACTTTCTAATCACATATTGCAATTAGTGCAATTTTTAGTATAAAAAATAAAAACGGGAACAGCAAACCCCTCTGCTAGTTGTTTTCAATATTCATTCATTTCACTGTAGTATTTTTATATTGCTTCTTGCTGTTATTCAGTTATTCCAGAGCCAAGACTTGTCAAATCTTTCAAGAACTGTGGATGAAAAAATACTTTCTAGACCTTCAACTGTGAACACTTACAAGTCCGTGTTTGCGTTTCTTTTGCAATACACCTCTCAGGACAAGCACAATGCATTTGTAACAATTCAAGTAAAATTGTTCTGTGCCATGCAGTAAATCGTTTTATTATTGTATGAAACATCATTGTCCATAGCTTTCAGAAAGACCTCAAAAATGCAGTTCACTACAATAATCTTATTCACAATGTATTCATTCTTCGTTTTCATTTACATTTGAAAGTGCTGCTCCAAGACTTTACTACAGAATGGTATTCACAAAATTGAGTGCTTCTGCTCATTGAAAGGATACTTTTGAAAAACTGAAACTGGTTCTAATTAAAGAGAACTTAATTTCTTGAGCATGCCCTGTTACTTACCTTTATAACTTCTGTTCTAACAGCCCTGATTACCTTTGTAACCTTGATTACCTTTGTAACCTTGTCTAGTTTATGACTAGACAAGTTTATGACTAGACTAGACTAGATTATAAGAAAAGTCAATCAGTACTAGAAGATGCATCATTTAGGAAAAAACCCCAATATCTAAGCTTGAGAATAAGTCTAGCTGTACAACAACTGGGGAATTAAAAAAGAATGATAAATCCATTATGTTTAGAGATAAAAGAATGATGTATGGAAGTTGACTAAATCAATAACTTATTGTAAACTATGAATGCAATTCTAGAGTTGATCCAATAATTGAAACATGCTGCTGGTCACCTGAGTCCTATTTAGCAGGGTCAGCTCGTAATTCAGGTGACTCTTATACTTGACAGTTGGAGATGCAAGTAAGAACAGAACAACTCTTTAGAAATAAGAGAAAATGTTTCAATTATGGAAGAAAAAAATTGCTCACTTGCTCTGTTTTTCATCATGAAAGCAATACAGTATTTCTATAAACTAGGGCAGGAGGCTTTTCCATACCAGTTATGAATCTTGCAATGACAATCCAGTTATGGTGACTAAGATGAATGTTAAAAAAAAAAACAAAACAGTAAATAGAGTAGTTCTTGATTTTAGATTTTATTAATGAAAACATCCTGCTGCTTCAAAAAACCTGTAATCAATATCAGGATCATATTTGTATGTCCATCTTTGTATGCTCATCCCTACCCTAACCTAATCTATATCATCTAATGTAAACTCATGTGCTAACCATTTGAAGATTTACATCATTTGTTGTCTAAATCTGTTAGCATAGAGAAGGAATAACCAGAGTTATTCTTCAGTCTTGTTAAATGGACCTTCCTTGCATATAACAAGCCTAATTTCTCAGCTTATCACGCTGAATTCGGAAGCACAGATGTGCATGGTGAGCAATTCAACAGAGAAGATGTTCCAGGTAGGTCAGAATGGCTTCAGAAATTCTTTAGTTTATTTTTTTTACCATGCAGCACAGGAAGCAAGAGGCAGGTGGAATATCCCTGTCATGTCTGTGGCCCAAACATATTTGGTCAATAGGCCTAAGTCAAACTACGGAGCTGAAGTCAGCTATGATAGCTGAAACTATCAGCTTCAGAAAAATCTCGACTAGATGTGATTTCCCAGGGTCAAGCACAATACAGAACCAAAACACTAGAACTGGAACACTAGAGCTCTTAAATGTTTCACTGTGTGCTTGGAATATAAACTATTGACATGTCAGTCCCAGACTGTAAGGAAAATTAACAAGATTTATATACAGGCTTTGTAGAAAGATTGTATTTTACTTTTCACTCATGTGATAAGTCAGTTTGTGGTAGTTCAGTAGTGCCAACTGATGTTCCCTGTCCCTATACTTTCTGTTTCCACATCTTCAACTATAAAAACTGTTATTTGTTTCTGTGTGCCTGTGTCTCTTTGCCTACCTGTACATACATGGCTGTAGTTGTGCCTTATGCAGTGCTTGACTTGACTACTCTTTATAATTCTGTATCAGTGGGAGAGGTCAGTATATTGTCTGGTAATTCAAACATCATGTTTGATTTTTGTACAGGGATTCATAATCCAGTCTCAATTAATTTTACCATTTGAGCTACACAGAAAAATAAACTTAAGTCTCAGATAGATTTTTATACTGGTCTAGGTTTGTCAGTTGTCAAGTCTGATCCTTTGCCTATTTCCTCATTAAAGTTGCAGTGATTCACAGCTCATTTGACAAAACGTTTAGTACCTGTGATGTGTATTGTGATGTATAGACCTCTCAGAGGTCTACCAGGTGCTCATTCATTAATTGGGGATACAGGACAAAGCAGTAGACTCTTTCAGATGCTCCAAGACATTGTGACACACTCCAGCACAGGCAGGTTATTTCTGCCTCTTTCTTCTGCTTTCCTGGATAATTCCAGAAAGGACCAAAGCTCAAAGGTCCTAACAGTGGAAACACCTGCAACAGCCACTGGGAGGTGAAGAACCAGGAATCTAAGGCACAGACAGCAAAAAATCAGAGAGAGAAACAGAAAAAATCAACATACAGGCTGCCAGCACTTCCTGGGAGTCCTAGCAGTCAAAAAAAAAAAAAGGAAATTGCAACAAAGTTGTAGTCTGACAGAACTAAGGATGAGGATAGGAACATAATAGCAACTTTTTGCATCACTCATCCCTGTGGCCTGTGCGATTCAGACAAATGAAAATACCCAAGCCAAGATTTTTTTTTGCCCCACTCTAAACAGCAGAATATTCTGCTGGTACTTACAATATTTCTTGTTTTGCTCTCACGTGTATTGTTTCAGGCTGAAGATTTCTGTGATGCTCTGATATAATTTACTATTTACCAGACAGAATGGTCAACAGAGAGAAATAGAGAGGAATACCTACTAGGTCTACATTTTCAGACCTATGGAAGCTTGTGGAGTCAGTGTAAGCTTTGTGGTTTACAGGAAACTAAACAAATTATATGAAAGTTAAAAGATTTTGATTTAGAAGCAAAAATAAGCCTGACCAGTTGTTCAGAAAATTTTTCAGAGAATCTATTGCAAAGAACTCCCAGAACTGCATCTCTTAGAGCTCTGTCTTGTCTGAACCAGCAACTCTAGCAACAAAGGGAAAATCTTTTCCTGGTCCTGAAGAAAAGCAGCTTCCTAATTAATATAGATAGCAGATTATGAAACCTAATCCTATGTCCTAACTAGAAGCTGTCAAACAGGAAAAAACCCCAGATATTTAATTCTCATGTTAGCAGAACATAAAAAGCATACCTACATCTGGTGCATATAAGTAAGCAGTTCTAACACAATTTCTATTTAAGTAGGCTGGGAGATGTCCTTTGACTCCTGCCTAACACAGAGCACAGGACTTCTATTGGCACAATTGCACCCTGAGTGGTAAATTGCAGAGAACAGTTTGGTATCATTCTGATGTGAAAAAAAGATACAAACAAAAGATCAGCAAGACTTAGCATACTGCAGGCCTGCTGCCAAAACCCTGAGTTCTGCAAATATGAGGAGTTTGAGGCATTAGTGTAGAAAGCACAAACATTCCCTACCCTCCAAATAATTTGCAGAAAGTGTTGCATCTACGATAACAAAATTTCTGTTTAAATATGCCATTTCCTGTGAACATAAGATTTTCATTAAACTACACCATGAATTAAATAAGCTGAGCATTACTCTAGAATTGCTTGCTTCAGGACTTTTAGGTCAAATTCTGTCACACTAATTGTATGACTGATGCTAATAAGTGACATTACAGCTGTGTCTATATAAACAAATTTACTTACTTTAACCCCCCCAAAAATGCTTCCAAATGGTTGCACCCATGAATTAAGTATCTTAGTTCGCTTAATTCCTGTGTTTAGAAATTAAGACCCTTTGGGTTGTCATACTATATAGCTGTAAATTACTCGGGTCTCAATCCTGAGTTAGTGAGTCTTTAGACTTTTCCACATAAATAGTCAATCATGTTACTTCTGCAATGACCTGAATGTTTCTTCAAAACAGTTATTTTAAGTGGTTGTAATCCTCACATTTCCCAGTCTGTACCTGAGGTATAGTGGTGGCACTTCTGCAGAGTATTCACGTCAAGGGAATATCTTTCAGAAAAATATTTTTTTCCTCAGGACTCTTATTGGTACGTATATGGTCTGTTCTACATTTAAAACCTTTTGAAAAGAGCAGTAGAAAGACTTCACAGCAATTTATTCTGGAAATAGGAGGGACAGAAGAAGGTGATTGTTAATGTATAAAATCCCCTGCCTTGTGTGCTTGTTTGATGAAAGAGATGCAAGCCTTGACTGCAAATCAGTGGTACTTGATTTCAGGCTAAGGCAAGAACTTGAGATCAGCTGCTTAAAGGTGTATCTGTGCAACCATCATGCCACATCTTTAAAATGATTGGGATTCTTCAGCATGAGACACTCTATACCTGAGGAAGGGAGTATAATGCAAACTTCTGTTTCGGTATAGTGTCTTTTAAGAAAAAACATACAATTGACCAATTTCTACACCAGAGAAGGTCAGTTCATTACTGTCCACACTAACTATAGATACCAAACAAAACCCCTGCAGATGCATACGCTGTATTCACACATTACAAACATGGTCTAAACTTCAATATGAGTTCCAAGATTAGTCTTTGAACTAATACCAGCTAATACCCTGATGATATTTGTCATTTGTCAAAATACTGTATACAATTAATATTTATATATTTTTAAGGCAAATGTTCTCACTTTAATTATTTTATAATAATCAGGCCTTCAAAATCAACCTGTGCTCTGATTCTAACTAAGTCTGATGTATCTCTATCACCGTATTATACCCTCAGTTACATCTAGCAGACTTCTTGTTTAAAAACACTGTATAAGCAAAACATGTCACTATGTTCCTACCATACTCTTAATAGTCATATGTAGAAAAGCCATAACATACCTTTTTGGTTTAGCTTATCTTTTTAAGATAAAAGTCCTGAAAACCGGCCATGGAAGAAAACCATTTATGCTTCTACTGTTGTAATTACTGAATAGCAAGTGAATGGAAATGACACCAGTTCACTGCTTGGACCCATTCTTTACAGTCCTGTTTATATTTTTGTTGGATTTGGCAAAATGTGATATAATTCAAAATAAAATATTAGTTAAATTGTATTGCAAACATCTGCAATTCCACCACATATTCTTCATTAGCATAGTGACAGTCTTGGAAATACACCTTAATCTAAAAGTTCTAAATTTTCTGTTACCTTTGAATCTTTCCCTGCCTTGCAGTCTTCAGACTCAAAATTGTCCTACAGCTACCATTGCCTAGTGAGAAACACTGGTTGTACTGCACTAAGAAAAAGAATTAAACAAATATTAAAGGAAAAAAAAGATATTTTATACAAATTAAAATTAATTTGATTCAGCTGTTAGCTAGGAATAAAATATAATTATGTTTAGACACTGATGTGTCTAACGAAACTATAATTTCATTCAACTATATCCATAGTTGAATGAAAATTTTACATACCTTGAGAAGTGATGGAAATGCAATGGCGTGTGACTTTAAATTAACATTAAATGCTTCATTCAACAGTTTTAATCAACTGCTATGTAAGATTCATCTACAGAATACAACATGGAAATTTAAAAAAAAATTATTAAAATTAAGATGGTAAAACATTAATGCAGAGTTCAATAAAAAAATTTAAAATAAAAAAAAAAAATAGTGCAGGTATGAAGCCTAACCTTACATATAGGCAGATAAGTAAAAATTACATATGTAATAAACCAAAATTATATATAGTCACATGATCTTCTGATAGCAAAGTTTTAGCTCAATTATCATTACTAATACAGCATAACAGTGCTATTTTGGTTGATACCTTAAGGTTACAAGAAAGAATCAGCTTGGATCATCTTTTGAAAAATCACTGTAGAATTTGCAACAAAAATCAGAAGCCATGCTGCCAAGCTAATGGAATGTGTTAGAGGCAAATCTGTGACCCTTTTTATAAGATGGAGTGCAAAGCCAAAGATGGTGATGTTTAGAGTAATTTTTGTAATTTCGTACCTGCAAAGTAGCAGTTTTTGAAAAGAATTAAATACATCGTACATCACTGCAGAGTTGATTGCTTGTTTTAAACAAAATAAATTCCCCTAATTATTTATGTATGTCACTGTATTGCTGATTCACAGCTTCATAATTTCGACTGTGTTTGGCATTTTGCCTTGGATTTGCTTCTTTGCAATGGAGAAATCCTTTCCCTGGCAAAAGATATCACACTTATCGTGAGATACTAAGTAACCAAGCAGTTGTTTCCTTAAAGACAAGGGGAAAATATGCTTTTAAAGAAAATGGAGAAAGTGTCAGGGACTTAAGATGTATATTCTTGCCAAAGAAACAGGCATTGTTATTTTTATACTAAGACAGACCATTGTAGAGATTTTTTTCCACCACTTTTGCCAGTAATTCCCTGTTCTGTATGACACACAAGAAGAGTCATAGCTCTTTAGAAGCTATTTTGTATAACAAATGTTACTTGCTTTGTGTTTCTTTATTCCACTTAATTAATGCTAATTCTGTTTTTCTCTTCCTTTCTGTCTGTCTAATGCCTGTTAATGCCGTTCTGGAAAAAAAAATTATTTAAACACTAAAAGCCCAAATCTAAGTTAAGTAATGAAAATTAAACAATTTCTTAGGCTACATTTCAATGGCTAGACTACATTTCTCCTAAGACACTTAATCTGGGCACATGTATGTCCATCTCCTTCTTACTGAAGATGAACATTAATTATCCTTTAAGGTTCATCTATATAAATGAAATCTAAGAATACGAGCAAGTCCTACAGTAGACTAAAATATATAAGGTGGGGGTTTTTTTGCAGAAAAATACATCTACTTCAGAATGGCTTGCATCTGAACCTATACTGAATTTTGTTCCATCACGGTCTGAAATGGCAAAAATTTCTAACATCTTGACACACGGGCAGATGGAGATGTATTATATTTTTTTCAGGGCATGAGACACCATTATGTCTCTTTTGCAGGTATTCTTCGATGTTTCTTTAAAAAAAAAAAAAAGAAAGAAAACAACAACTTTCTAGTTTTCTTATGGCAGAGATAGGAAGAACAAGGAAATTTATACAGCAGTCTAAGTCTAACATAACAACAAACTCACCTTCAAAGGAACATGATAGAAATGAAATTCACTGTTTTCTAGGAAGGTGTTCTCTTCTTTGTTATAAAAGAGATAAAGGTTGCAAAAGTTAATGCTCCATTCTGTTTGGTATCCATTTCTTTTTTAATATCTTTCCTATATCTGTCAGAAGTTTCCCTTGAATTACAGAAACTTTATTTGCTTTAACTTTCTTGCACTCATTTTAACTTTCTTACACTCATCAATGCCTATAAATACTTAAAGGGTGATTGTCAAGAGGACGGGGCTGGTCTTTTGTCAGTGGTGCCCAGTGACAGGACAAGAGGAAACGGGCACAAACTTGAGTATAAGAAGTTCCACCTAAAGGAGGAACTTCTTTACTTTGAGGGTGGTAGAGCACTGGAATGGGCTGCCCAGAGAGGTGGTGGAGTCTCCTTCTCTGGAGACATTCAAAACCCACCTGGACATGTTCCTGTGCTACCTGTTCTAGGTGGTCCTGCTTTGGCAGGGAGGTTAGACTAGATGATCTCCAGAGCTCCCTTCCAATCCCACATCATTCTGTGATTCTATAATTTTCACCTTTGATTTTTAAGCTGAAAGCCTAAAATATAGACCATAATGAAAGTTTCTGTGCCCTTGGAACATGAGTATCTTTGAGATCAAAGACATTGCCTCAGCCTGATGACTGTTGTGACACAGGAAAAAAAATAAGATGCAGTCAGTTCTACAGGCTACAGACAGAGTGGTTCTATTATAGTGTCTGAAGAGCAACAGACAGAGCAGCATGCATTAAGCAACAGTCCTGTTGGAAAGTTAGTTCATCTAAGTTTCATATCCTCCTGTCCTACCCTGAAGGTGAACAGATTTATTAAAGTGAAGTTACATGGTTCTGTAGAAACTTTCCACATTTCAAAGGACTGTGGACACGATGGGTGATGTCATTTATAGGGTAGATAGTCTAGATATAACATCAAAACAGAAGGTTGAGAAGATTTGTTCCTCTAAGGCATTGAACATTTTCATTTGAATAAAGAAACTCAGTAATCAATAACTTTTGGTGTGCAATTTATAACATCCAACATTAGCGGACATTGGAGACTCTTACAAATGTCAGCAATTATATATATATATAAAGGCCAAATCCTCCAGGGATTAAATCAGAAAACAGATAAATACAACAGTGCATGGTCTTTATGAATTCTGATCATATTTTCCTATAACACCAGTGATATATGAATAGGCTTGAAAATCTTGTACCTCGAGGAATAAAAACAGAATATAGAAGAAAAATTAAAATATATCCCTTCAGCTGACATTTGTAAGATGGATAATAGTAGAATGGTCCAGATAAAGCCTAAATGCTTAAGCTTTTACTTTGCTCTCTCTCTCAGTCTGATCTAAAGGATGACAATGTGGGATTGAAATTTTGTGTGTGTCATATTTTGTATTTACGAATTAGTTACTCCCTAAACTACCCTGTATCTACTGAGTATTAGATGGGGCAAGTGTCATTCTTGAACAAAAACCGGAATGTGCAAAGCTCATTGTAAGACAAGGCCTCAATTCTTAAAGTGCCAATATGTAAGGAGTTGTAATCATATTTTATAGAGAGGGTAAAATGTGTCTTAGTTGAGAGAATTGTTGAAGGTCACATAAAAACTTTATATTGAAACCAGGTACAAAGCCAAATCTGCTTCCATCCCAGTTTTCAGTCATTTACTCTTTCCTGCTCTTAAGATTAACAACAACTTGTCTAGCTAACAATGACGAAGAAATTGCTTTATGCATTTTAATAGCATCATTTAGAAAAATACTGCTTTCATTAAATGCCCATCTAGTAGACCTGCACTGTAGCATAAGAGAAATGTGTAGACCAGGTAACATAAGAAATGTGTTCAACCACAAGGAGTAAATTCAATATGTTGTTGTATTTGATAGAAAGCAATCATATCCATACCCTGAGATACTGCAATAGGTGCATGCCCCCTCAAATGTAACAGTCTTTTTTAAGTTTAGATGGCTTGCTAAAAATATACAGTTCTTTCAGACTTTGATAATTTTTCCAGTAAGCCTCATGCTACAAGTAACAACTTTATTTATTACAACATGGTCTTGTGTTGACGTATTAAAATATCTTATTTTCTAAAAGCAAGGGGAAAAAAAAAGAAAATCTCTTCCTTTTGATTTGATATTCCATTACAAAAATGAAAGATGAGGATTTCATATAGGAAGCCTTGTGAATAAGCAGCATCAGGGCCTGTGTCCAAAGTGTTTCCCCTTTGTGGCACAGTTCTTCATAATCTGATGTAAGCTAGTGGTGGGGAGGAGCGGAAACACAGGAGAAGTGCATAGGACCCTACAGATGCTATTATCATCACAAATGTAAAGAAAAACTTTCAACGTAGATGGAGTGAGAGACAGTATGTGAGAGACAAAAAAGCAGCACTTGTTTTATAATGATTGGGGAAGTTAAACAGACCTTGAGATGTAACAGAAAGGATTTAGCCTTTCTCATAAAATCTGTAACTGAAAATCTCTTATCATGAAAAGGGTTCAGGACAACTTGAGCTCATTCATCTCAGAAGTTAAGAAAGTACTAGAATGTGTATGTGGATACCTACAACAAGTAATATTGTCAACTAATTGCATGCACACTTCTATACCCAAGTATTTTTTCATACTCCTGTTTTAAGAGGTTTCACTCAAATTACATAGCTTCCCATGGTTTGCCTTTGAAGACTCCAATGGAGACATTCTAAACCCAAAAAACTTTATTGTTACTAGGGTTTGGGATGTGACTGGTTGTCACTTTCTCCATCTGAATCTAAACTTTAGAAGAAACAGTGGCAGATAAAGACCACTGGAGGAAGTAGAACCACAATCTTTCCTGTTAGACAAAACCTCTTCCTTTGGTGTCTCAGAAAAGGGAGCTATGGGATCGAATGCTGAAAATAAATTCTGGTCTTTTGAATTTAAATAAAAGCGTTGCACAGAATATACTCTTCATATGGGAGTAAGTCAGAAGCTTATTTTATGCCTGCATTTTTGGGGGGATGCACCAATATCTGTAAAATAAAGCAAAGTCATTTGGCTAAACTTGGATGAAAATATCTTTACTCAGATCTCTGCAATGTCTTTCGCGATTTGTTCTTATTGTTCTCATCAAAAGATGATAAAACCTGTTATGGGGAATTGGGAAATTAATGTTTTTACAGCTAAGAGATACTTCAAAAATGCTTTAAATTTTCTCTATTCCACCAAATTATTTTACTGGATGTCTGTTCCTGACAGGGTCATGATCTTAAGCAGGCAAAGGCAAGGTATAGTGGACTGGAAGACATGCAGTGCTAAATGCTAAAAGCTTGACATTTTTGTAGTAGCATGGTGAAAGCAGAGTACAGCCTTATGAAGTGATGCATGCCTGCGGGTTGAAGAGCAGATCAGGTACTTCTAAATGGTGTCATTATCTTCTTCTAGATTTTGTGGTTTCTCTCAATGTGCTTTGCAAGACATCTTATCTATTTTACATCTGTTACTTTTCCTACTTTCATAGAGTTCTATTACAAAACAATTGTCAGATGGACTGTGTTTAATTATTGTCATGGCTTAGCCTGGTCTGACCATTAAATGAATGACAGGCGCTCTCCTTTTAACCTGTCTCCTTCTTAACAAGAAAATAATGAAATAGATACAATATACACAAATACAAAACCAGTATCAAGCTCCCAGGATGGTGATGACATCACAAGCAGGCAGGGGGAAAGTCCCAAACTCAGCAAAGGACAGGAACTGGATTCAAGAATGTACAGATAAGGGTCAAAGGATCCTCAGGCACCAGCCATTGAAGAAAGAGGCTGACCCCTTTGATCCCTCAGCTGTATACTGAGGATGAGGCAAATGGGATGGAATACCTCATTGGTCAGTTTTGGGTCACCTGTCCTGTCCCTTCCTCCCCACAGGTGGGACCCATCTATATTCTTCCACTTCTGACCCTTCAATGTAGCACAACAAATTTAGCTGACCTTGATTGTTATAGCAATAAATATATTCCTTGGTATTAAGTATACAATCTTTGGTATTAACTATAAACATCAGACATTATCTGCAAGAAGACACTGTCTGAAAAATATGCCATTAATTTCAGAGAGTGCAGTCAGTTAGAAGAGACTTCACTGAAAAGTAAAATTACTGAAAATTGGTTATGTTCTGTCTCAAACCAGGACAATTATAAATGTAGTGCACTAAGAATATATAAATTCCTGTAAGGAATTGTTGTCTTTCCCTTCCTCTTTCTTTTTCTGACATGAACTGGTCTTTATATATCATGATGTAATTGCATTCCATCTTTAAAGGATGGAAAATTCTTTACTGCAATTATTTTTCTCAATTATTTTACAAACTAGAATTAGATTTTCCTCCAGTTTTGCTGTGTAAATCAAGTTATGGTTTTGTATGTGTGCACTTACATTAAAGGATAGTAGTTAATACAGCCCATCATTTGAAAGCAAAAGTACATTTTAACTTGCATTCTGTGATTGAAAATTACCAGAGCAAACACAGACAGTAACACAGAACTTCTAGGGAAATTGAAAGCTGGTTTTTCGTTGTCGATATGGAATACAGCCATATATAACATACAGATGCCTCCAGATCAATCTCCTGCGCATTCCTTCAGCCTATCACCAAAACTCCCGTATCTTTGGCTCATTAAACAGGAAGGGGGGAGTATATTGCCTTAGAAATATTACTGTCTGTCAGGATTGCCTTGTCCCAGAGTGAAGACTTATCTGTAAAACCCGCACACAATTACTTTTTAATGATTTTATCCTGGCTCATTAGGAGAGCAGCTACCACTGAGACTTTAGAGTAATCACGCAGCTGTACTGCATGGTACAGCTACTGTGCATTTTGGAGTCTTGGAGAGGCACATCAGCATTTACTGAACTCGCTTTAAAAGTTTAGAAACCGATAGGCTTTGCTAACACAAAGCTTGCAAAGTATGTTCATGATGTTGTATGTTGTAACAACAGCAAGGATTTCCCTGATGGAATTTCATTCCCATTCTCTTTGTATAATTTATTGTATAAATTTTTTGGACACTGTTTAGAATTTACACTTTTGAAATTTTTGATTTGAAGTGTATTGTAAACCTGTGCTTGCTTTAAAAAGGAACATAATGAGTTACAACTTTGCTGAATGTATCTGGTGTTCCTTCTTGTTTCTATTTTTAACCTGTTTGGAATATAAATTATGTTATATTTTTCTAGTCACTCATAATCATTTTGAACCCTACAGTTTGCCTGATTAAAGAGCAGAATTTTAGAATTTCTGCTGAGATACAGCAATTGCATACATGTAACTTATAGCTAGTGATTTAAATTAATTCTCCTTCTGGTGCAGGAAGATTTTTTCCATTAACTGCTCTTTAGTTAAGCTCTTTAGTTAGTTAGCTTAATCTTGCACAATTCTTGCAGGGTCTTGGATGACCCATAATTTTTCTCACTATTTGAACATATGTTGCATTTTGAGGTACCCTGTATCATCTCTAACTGCAACTGAAGAAAAGCTGTTAGAAATTTCTCCTTCTTAGAGAAAGTTAATTCATTATGTGAACTGTGTTAAACAGTTCATATCAGTACTTGCTCATGTATGCATATGTGCACAAACTCACATACACATAAAACCCTGACAACAATTTCACAAATACGGAAAAATGGAATAGAGGATATTGTCCTATATCTTAAAAAATCAAAGACCAAATTGTTGGAAAGAAATTAAAAATTTGAGGTGATGGCTTTTTTCTTCATGATGCTGCATTTCAAGTCTTTAGTTCTCAGATTTTGTTTGGCACTAGGTGAAGCTGAAACATCTTCAAAATTACTTTACTAAGACTTTATTTTTAAGAACAAATCAACACTAAGTTCTGATAAATGCAAGAGGAAAAATGAAGAATCAGAGCATATCAGTTAGTTTAAATAAACTATCTTGTTACTCTTTTTATTTAAAAAGAAAGCACTGTCATAATTTTGTCCTTAAGTGACTCAAACTGTAAATGAGCTATGAGTAAACCAATGCAATTATACTCATAACTTTTACTAGACATACAATTAATCTGGTTCTTAATTTAAAATATATTACATTCACACTGAAAGATAGTGAATCTTGAGACTGATTTATACACGGAGAGTAAATAGTTGTAATTTATATTACTCTTTACGCATTATTTAATATACAAAGCTATCTGCAATTTCACCACACATTTTGTATGAGCAAAAATGATAATTTGGTTCTTGATGTAGTTAGATGACCAGGCTAATTGATGGGGAAAAAGTAGTTCTCCTATAAACAGTTCACGTCTTTTACTAACATAGGAAGGAATAGAGTAAACAGTACTCTGAAAGCAGTTGAGAGTGGTGAATAGAATTTCTATTTAAAATGGCAGAAAAGACTTGTGTGCATTTTCCTTCCTCCATTTCAATCTGCTTTCTAACAAGTGCAACAATGAAATTCATATATTTGTAGAAAGCTCATGTCTTGCATATGAATTCTTACTTGCCGAGGATTTTGTTTATTTTTTTCAGTGCATAGAACTTGAATGACTATAGTGAAAACTTCTCGCTTCATTCATCCATCTTCAACTACATCCCAAATATCTTTGCATCATAGTGTCATGATCATTCTTGAGATAGATGGTGAGCTGATGGGGCATAGTCAGCAAAGAGCAGCAGTGATACTGTGATACTGAACACTGAGATAATGCTTTTTTTTTTTTCAGCAAACTATGCCAGAGGAAGGAGGGTTTTCTGACACAGACAGCCAGAAGAATTTGATACCTAATGCTACTGATTGTTGTTGCTGTATTGGCTAGTTCAAATCTTTGATTTAGTTCCTAAGATGCATATAGCTATATAGAACTGAACACAATGACTGCTCTGCTTGTCAACCAGTGCAGGGCAGGTGCTGCCACTGGATTGTGTTTAGATTAATTCTGTCTTCTACCTTTACCACAAGGGACTAGTGACTTCGGTTGCCCCAGGGAGCCAGCCTTGGTATTAACATTCAGCATTTAATTTGGTTGTTCGCCATCACTCTTAATATTTAATGCAATATGAATATTTTTGTATATGAGGTAAAATATAGATCCTTGCTGAAAATCATTTCATGAAGACAGTTGTTTATTCGTATTGTCATGGTTTTGACTGAATTGACCAACTAGAATCTCTTCTAAGAAAAGGAGAGGAGAGGAAGGGGGAAAGAAAAAAGAAACTTCTGAGTTTAGAAAAAAACTAAACTACTTTAATGAGAATATAAATAAGTAATGAAATAATAATAATAATAAGGAAA
>BJBW01011373.1:0-34932 GCA_004320125.1 Scolopax mira
CTGAACCTCCCCTGGGGCAACTTGAGGCCATTTCCTCTTGTCCCATCACCTGTTCCTCGGAAGAAGAGACCGACCCCCCCCGGCTACCCCTCCTTTTAGGGAGTTGGGGAGAGCGAGGTCTCCCCTCAGCCTCCTTTTCTCCAGGCTGAACCCCCCCAGCTCCCTCAGCCTCTTCTCACAAGACTTGTGCTCCAGACCCCTCACCAGCTCCGTTGCCCTTCGTTGCCAAACACGGATGCGGTAAGCCACGCAGCTGTAGTCTCCCGCGTTTTTCCCTAGCCCGGATATTGCTAAAAGGCACCGTAAACTTTGCCCCCGCCAGTCTGCCCTAGGAGATGGGCCCCGGTGGAAGGGGGTGTCGGGGGAGGCAGCTCCACACGCGGCTGAAGGAAAGGCTGGTGCGGTTCCTCCATCTAGCGGCGGGCGGCGGCTGCGGTGCCCGCAGAGCCCATTCCTCCCGCACCGCCCCGCGGAGCCCCGGCGGCACCGCACCCTCAGAACCCTCCTCAACACATCCCTTCTGCTTGACCTTTGTATAACGGCGAGCATTTCAAGCTAGTCACCTACAAAATGATACCGTTTGTTTTTTTTTCTTTTGTCACCGATGCTTTTTGTAAGGAATTCCCAGTCTCTAAACTTTTTTTTTTAAAATCTCTCACCCTTAAAGAAGCATGTGGCAAGATATAACCTCCATGGCGGCACAAGTTTGACGAGTTCTCAATAGCATCTCTTTTTTCAGACAAACAGAGACTCGTAAAATCACTATTACAATTAAGATTTGACACCTTGAAAGAGCACGGCCCTACTATTCCCCCCATTATACACCTTAGAATTCAACCAGCACCTCATCTTTGAAGCCAGTTTTAGGTATCATTAGGGAGAAAATAATGATCGAAAAGTCAGAAGTGTGTAATTTACAGAGCCTCTGATAGACATTAAGTATTTTAGGTGAGCTATAAACGTGCTGCAGCTCCATCTGCTTCCTGGGCTAGAATACTCCCCAGGGGCTCCCAGGCCACTCAGCTCCCAGGTGAGTTCTCTGACCAGGGCTGACACAGTCAGACACGTCCAGGACCTAACCCCAGGCTTGTCCAGGCCACACACCAACAGACAGGAACCAGAGAGATCCACCTCATGGGAAAGAAGGGGTCACTTCCCACAGGCTTCACTCGGTGCCCAGCTGCCCCCCCTGCAAAGAAAAGCTACTGAAAGAGGGGGGAAAACCAACAGATTTGTGTGAGAACAGGCAGTCTGGAATAGCCAAGTCAGTCCCCAAAACACTCAGCTTCCTTTCATGGGAGTTTCAAAGACAATATATCCAAGACGCGTGCATCTATCACAGCCTGGGTACAGGCACCTCCCAAAATACAGTTAAATACAAATCTGAACTAGAGTTTACCAGTTTGGGCTCATCTGAGCCTTTGAATTGTGTTTGAGCCCTGAAGAAGGTGACAAGAGCAGTGGTCACCCCGGTGAAGGCACGGAAGTGAGGACTCCCACCTCTCTTCTCCAGTTCTGCTGGGCTCAGAAGCTGTTAACAGCGACAAACACTCTTCTCATTTACTGACACCTTTCATCTCTCTTCCCCCCCTCAGGACTGTGTTTCCAGCAATAACCAGGACAGAAGATTAAGAAAAAACACCGCAGACGGAGTAGTGACAGTAAAACAGAGTGATCCATCACAAAACCTGCTCCCTAAGCCTCAAAGCACCGACAGAAGGCAGAGCAGCAGCATCATGTTTGCAATGAAAGATCAACAGAAAGGAGAAGAAATTAATTCCATCAGGCTCCACAAACGGAGGAGGAGATTTATAATTAAGAAGAGCCCCATTCTGATTTCCATTAACAGCTCCGTGGTCAACCTGCCCACGCTTAAATCCGAGGACAGAACCAACAACAAGTGGAAAAGCCTCTACCAGATCCAAAGAGAAAGAAAGCGGGTTATGAGGGAAACCTGTTCCAAATACAAGAGTAACAACAGAAGAATAATCACTCCTTATCACGTTTCTAGAATATTTGTAGAAGATAAATACAGAGTTTTATACTGCGAAGTCCCCAAAGCGGGCTGCTCCAACTGGAAACGGGTGCTCATGGTGCTTAACGGGCTGGCCTCCTCCACGAAGGACATCCAGCACAACACGGTGCACTACGGTAACTACCTGAAGAGGCTGGATGGGTTCGATCACAAAGGGATTTATCACAGGCTCAACACTTACACCAAGATGCTTTTCATTCGTGAACCTTTTGAAAAGCTGGTATCCGCATTTCGGGACAAGTTTGAACACCCAAACAATTACTACCACCCGGTTTTTGGAAAAGCTATCATTTCCAGATACCGCATGAACGCCACCAAAGAAGCGCTAAGGACAGGCTCTGGAGTCCAATTTAAGGAATTCATTCAGTATCTGCTGGACGTACACAGGCCGGTGGGCATGGATATCCACTGGGACCACGTCAACAGGCTGTGCAGCCCGTGTTTAATAGACTATGACTTTGTTGGAAAATTTGAAAGTATGGAAGAAGATGCAAACTTCTTCTTGCACTTAATTGGTGCTCCACAAAATCTAACCTTCCCCAAGTTCAAGGACAGGCACTCCAATGAAGAAAGAACTACCCCTAAAATCACACAGCAGTACTTTGCACAGCTTTCTCCTGCGCAACGACAACGCAGCTATGACTTCTACTACATGGATTATTTGATGTTTAACTACTCAAAACCTTTTGAAGATTTATACTGATTTGAGAGCTGGGACTTCTCCACAGTTGTACCTGTCGAATTGCAAAACAAACCCAGGTGGCTTCTGTTGATATCTACTTGTCTGTTAGGAACCAAGTGGTTGAAGAGCAGGGAAAAAACCCAAAACAGAACATAAATGGCTAGTGATGTTTACACCTTCACCTTAATTGCCTCCTTTTTCAAATCATATTTTTTCTATAATTTCTCCATATGAAATGTATGTACATAAATGTATAATATTATATGTCAGGGCTCCCAAATAAAGCACATGATTTTCCGTGCTGGTGTGGCCTGTGTTTGCACTAGGAGGATGGTTTGAAACGGGGGAACCACAGCTGACAATTCTGCAGCACAGCACAACCAGAATCTGAAGCACTTCACTATTTAGAAAATAGGTCTGAAGGTGATAGACAACAAGAAAAAAAAATACACTGAGTAATATTTACAGCTCTGCACACACAAAGCCACACACTAAACAGGCACAATGGATTTGAAGTTGTATATTGTTATTCTCTGATACTCCTATGTTAGTTCAGGAGAAAAAGCCCATCACATTAGACTGTTCACACTGGTGAAAACAACTAATACTTAACGACCATGTGAGTGCAGTATTAAACCAGATGTTTGAATTCCGAGTGAGGATGTGGTCTCCCCCTTCTATATTTCCCTTATGGCACATTCATCTGCAAAAAGATAAAATGCAGACGAACATTTGCATCTTTATAAGTGTTATTAAGATTCTTTTAATCCTTTGCATTAACATAAATCTCTGGTTTAATCTTCACAGTCACCAGGAATATCAAATCATTCCTTCATAATAACAAGCAAGAATAAAGGCAACTTCCTGCCCAAGAGGGCAGATCTTTTCATTGCTGCAAACAGATTGCATGTGGTTATTCCAGTAACAATTACATCTGACTTGACACACAAAAAACATTCCAGGTGTTTTAGCTCAGTTGTTCGTTTTCTATACCTAAGAGCAGGTTTCCTTTCATCTCTGGCAGAAATCTCCTATGAGAATCAGATACTGGACCTTCCACCGGTTTTGTAAACGTCACTCCAATTCCCTGTACAGCATGTTGTTTACATGTCCTTTAACCACTAAAATAATGACATTTAAATTGGCCACATCAGCACAAACTCCAAACTCTGCCCAATACCCAACTGTGACTCCCAGAAATTTCCACAGCTTACATTTCACAGCCCAGAACTCCCCCACAACCAGCACTGTACAACTGCACAAAGACCTAAGAAGAAACACTTGTTTCGAGCAGTTTCCCATTTACTGGTTCAGAACCAGAAAGTTTACTCATACAGACAGTCTCACACATCACAGCTTCCCCAGAAACATCCAATACCTTTTTATTTTTCCAAGGGTGAACAACTGTTTTAAAATGCCTCATATTGCAAGCTTTACTGACAAATACTTCACGCTTCTAACACCAAACTTTCGTGCTTTGTTCAGAGAACTGATTGCATTAGAAAAGTAACGTGGAACTTACCTTCTTACATGAAACCAGTTGCCATTCCCAGTCTGCCCAAGATCCTCCTCACCACCTCACTGCTACAGCTACCCCCCTGCTCTTCTTCTCCATCATCATCACCATCACCTGCCCTGCTTCTCCATCATTATCATCATCATCACCTGCCCTGCTTCTCCATTATCATCATCATCATCACCTGCCCCACTTCTCCATCATCATCATCACCTGCCCCATTTCTCCACCCCCTGCCCCAGCTCTCAGCCCCCCAGGTGTTGGTGGATGAGCTCCCACCAGTGGGGAGCAGGCTCTGTAGCCAGAGGCCAGCTCGGCTGAGCAGTGAGGGGCCGGGGCTGTTCCCTGGGGCTACTCCGATAAAAGCGAACGACAGGGGAATGAGATTTTTAATGCCAGATGGAGACTGGCAGTGGTTTATGTTGTCTGGGGTAACTAGTGTTCTTTAAAGCAAGACTGCTAAATAAATGACTTGTGTTTATGACAAGCTGTACGTGGCACAGTAGCATCATCTAGTTTATGGTACCTCAAGAAGACAGAAGAATCCTTCAAGTACCTGAAGGTACTTGCTGCATTAACCCACTGTGCTTACGTTCCTTTCATCCCTTACTCCCTTACGACTTGTAGAAACAAGGCAAGAAATGGTTTCAAAGAAAAAATAAATTAGATCTGGAAAGATAATGCATCTTTTCTGGCTTGAAAGTACCTATCAGGAACAACAACAAAACCAACAACAACAAAAAAGCTAAGGCACCAGACAAGTAAACTAATATTTTAATAACAATCAAAATGTTTAAATAAAAAGCTACTATTTTAACTAGATGCTAAATTTTCAGACTGCTCATTTCCCTTTGGATTACTTTGTCTTTTTTTCCACATATAAAATCTTGCCATTTTCATTTTTGATAATGCAATAGAACTTTTTTTCCAGAGCCATCCATTCTGAATTTTTTTCCCACATTTTATCCTTCTCTTCACTTGGAAATTTATACTTCTTTTCACACAGAAAGGGGAAATTTAAGATTTTGTACAAAACCTCCTACTTTGAGACAAACAGCCTAACTCAGAGGTCACTCAGAGGTAACACCTGTCATGGCTATAATTAGCCAAAATCATTTTGTCAATCCAATTGGGTTTTTTTTAATTTTTCTAGATGCCTCTTAAGTAAGAGATGAATTTTGCTTCTACTGGACTGTTTATGGAACTGCACTCCTAGTTCCCACCTTAATGGGATTTTTCAGCATTTTTCTTCTCCCCCCATTTCTGCCCCAGCTCCCTCCCACACCTCCCCTCACCTTCCAACTCTGCCCACCCTGGAGAGTAACCAGGACCTGCTGGGGTTTGCTGTAAAAGCCCCCCACACTGCAGCAGGTGTTTGCTAGGGCTGCCCATGTACCAGCACCGCCAGGGTAGGGGGGTTATGGCTCTAAAAACGAAATGATTCACGTGGATTTTCATAACTCCTTATGTCCATAACATTTCAGAATTTGTAACGTGAGGTTCCAACACTTTTTCCCTAATAATCACCGGTATCTGAGCACACGACACTGCACAGTATCAAAAGCAAAGAGGGATTGAGGACAGGACATCACCTTTTTTGCTACAATTTGGTTTATTGGTTTACAGCATATCTTCATAATGATTGAATTAAGGACATTTTAGAGTTTTTAAAATGTAGATAGGGAGTTCTGGTGATCCCGTCATGCCTGAGAAAGCCCACTCTGGCTGATCAAAGAGCATGTTTGTCTGAGAGAGAGGGATGCCCAGAGTGGGAGCTGCACGTCCCCGGGCTGCAGGTACTACCCAGAACACAGGCTTAACCCCTCGTTCCTTTGCACTGCTGCTCTCTGGGGCAACACCATCGCTGACAGTAGAAGCAAGAGCACACCCATCACAAATCCACATATAATTATCTGCTTATATATATGCATATAAAGTGCACGGGAATAAAAAAAAAATCAGTGCAAATAGCATTATACATACTGAGGTATTTATTAACAGAAAGATTTTAATATAAGAACTCTGAAATGCACGGCCGGGAGACATAATCCCACAAAGAATTGTGAAATAAACACAGGGAATATCAAACATATGCATCGTCTTTTAAGTAGTTGTGCTTTCTTTCTTTGTACAATACTACAAATTAATTACTCAGGCCAACTCAAACAGTACCACATCATCTGGAATGAACAGACAAACTCAGAAGAGGTTAATTTGTTGTTGTTTTGTTTAATTATTGACACAAGTTACTGTAAATCACCTGGCAGGCGGAGCACACCGGTACCTGGGCCCAGCCCAGCCGCCTGGAAGGGAAACACAACTGCACAAGTCTCAGCCTCGCCTGTGCCTTTTCATTCTGGTGACAGCAGAGCAGCTCCCACATGCAGCAGCGGGCTGTTCCCAGAGCACAGTGGGAGAGAGAAGGCCGAGGGGAGCCTGTTTGGGCTGGTCCTGCTTCCAGGGGTTACCTTCTGGTTGGCAGCGCTGCCTGCAGCAGCCCCACAGCCTCAGCGTGGCCTCCCCACTCCCCAGCACTTGGGACAGACCTGCCAAGCTTCACGTGGCAAGCAATTCACGTGCCAAGAAGGGCCAGCAATTTTCTTAGCTTTCTCCAGCAGCAAGGGCCAGGCAGTGCAGGACACACGGGCACGGGCTGGGCAGACAGACACTGAGCCTTGCTCGCTGCCATCAAGCATTGGGTTATCACACCGTGAGGCAGGTGATACAGTTGGCTGTAACTCGTGCTAGAGAATAAGAATAATGTTTGCTTTACGACCAGTCTAATAGAAACATTCAGCCTTGTAAAAGTATCTTCTGGTCTGGTTCAATGAAGAACTCCAAATATTTAGTTTAAAAATAACACTTTGGGAAATCCTATGCATGCACAGAGCTCAGTGGACAATCAACTCGCACATAGCAAGGAGCACACACATAGCACCTTCCAGGTGGGGAAATATTTTAAGTGTCATTTTCCAGACTGTTTATGCCACAGTGATTTTTCCCCAGTTGCAAGAATAAGCTCTTTCAAGTTCTGTCATCCGTTACCATTTTTGCCACCAACTTGTTTAACTGAAGACAAGCATTTAACAGAATTGCAGCAGAGGTCAAGTTTTCCATTATGTACCTACCTTGTATGGAGACCTAAATTCGTCTGTTTAAATTCAGGTATTACAGTAGTGCTGGCCCTATATTTCACATTCAGCTTTATAGGACTCTCCATCAGTGATATTTCCTAGCTGTGTCATCATTTTTTCCTGCAGCTTAAAATTATGCTGTCAAGTTATGAAAAATGAAAGAGGCTTTCACAATCCAACTTTTCCACAGTTATTTTCCCAATCTGGGATCCCTGTCCAGATTTATTTTCACTTAATACAGGAAATTTCCTCTCAACATGTCCAAACATAAGTAATGTCACCAGCTGCAAAAGGTGCTGAGGGAGCAGCAGCTCGGGAAGCAGTGGCCTGAGGCGGCCGCACTAAGAGCTTGTCCCAGCCCATCAAACACCAGTGGAGGTGGCTTCTCTCCTGAGAAACGAAAGCTCCAGGCTACAGCTCACCTTCAAATCCATAGATACAGCCTAATGTACATCCCGATCACAAGAAGAAGTTATTTTATCTTTAAGTGTGCATCCAGCCAGGATAACCCTTTCTGGGCAGCAGGATGGAGCAGTCAGGAGGGCGATGCCAGCCTCCATAGATGCACAGTGTGTGCACAGCTGTAGCTGTCTGCTTCTGTACAATGTCAAAGAGCAGTCATCACTCACACCAACACTCCTGCTCTGTACCAGTTAGAGAGGCTAATGCTGAGGGTAGGTCACTGGGAGATCTGGCCTACCATTTATCTGCTACCTGACTGGTTTGGGTCCGATCCCCTAGAACTGCTCCATTTATCTTTCCCCATCTCTGGTGCAGAGAAAAATTCAAGAAGGATACGATCTTTAGAATTTCTCATTGCATTTCATTTACTGATCTCAAATTCATTTTTAATTTGCCTGTAGCAATACATAATGGAAAGGATTTTAGCCTGATTTTTTCCCCACCAATATCTCCTTTTCTATCAGAATTTTTTTCTAGCATTACCAAAACCGCCATAGTCCTTACAGCACAGAATCTGGGTGATCTGACCAATGAAACAGACAACGTGACAGAGCAAGAGGCTACAATATTTCTATAGTCTCACATTACATCTCTGCAGTGAAATCCATGCAGACATGAATCCTGCTCAAGTGACAAACTGGGTACTCATCAAGGTGATATTGTCTTTATAAATCAGGCGTACAGTGACCATTTCAAGCAGTGTGGAAAATGTGGCAGACATAACACGAGGATTATGAATCTGACAATTCATCCATGTTTATCTGTGTAAAAAAGGAGTTTATGTTTTGTTATCTAAAATAAATCTGAGAACTTCATTAGATCATCCCACCACAATTGACTGTCAGGTTTATATTACAGTCCGTGAAGCACACAGCAGCTGGTAATCATCAAAACCATTTTGCCTTGGAGCTCTTCCATAGGGAGTCTCAAAATTAACCATTCAGAGTAAGAAGCTAAGCCTGCCATATTTGAACAAAATATACAGCTTATAAACACTCAAGAATGAACATGTGCAGAAGTACAATCAATTCGAGAAAAATTCAGAAGATAAAGGGATGATATGCACATCCTGAAACTCCAGATATACATCTGATTACAGAATGTAGAAAAAGAGGTAAATAAATATCAGAACAATTAAATTTCAGAACCCAATTAAATTGGGTTACAACCAATCAACAACCACTATGTATTTTCATTTAATTTCTGCAACACTGGTTCCAAAACAGCACCATGAAACCCATCGAAACATTGAGCCCCAGCCCTAACTGGCTCTGGAGTCACTGGGAGCTGAGCACAAAAAGAGGTTGCTGAAGCTGTGTCCGAGCAGGGCATCGCTGGAGATGGTAAAAAAACTAATGTGATCAACGACAGTGAATTGAGCCCACTCGTTAAGAGTCCAGCTGAACAGGCAGCAGAGAGCCCTGACTGCCCAGGACAATAATAAAAATGCCATTCCCATTTTTGGGTAGCAAGACAACACCGAAGAAAAATTTGACTTGTGCCAGAGCTGGTACATACTTGAGACTGGTAACACTCTGATCAAATGGATTTCCGTATCAGTTGGGTTTTGGTGGTATTTGGACATTCTGATGAAGTTAATGAACTTTTAATTGCCTTAATTTAATTCAGTGACAAATGAGTTCAGTCGAATCCATGCCCCCTCCCTCAGAAGATGCCGTCTGCATTGTTGCATTGCCCAGAGAGGTCCCAAATAGTATATGCCATTTATCCATTCTTCCCTCTTGTGCAAGGAGCTACTTCTCCCCCACTACTCATCATTCCAAACTATGAGAAATAAGGAATGCCCAGAATTACAATACATGCTGGTTTCAAACACATTTTCCCACTCCCCAGCTTCAACTCAGAACTCGGTTCCTTTGCAGGTCTCTCTGACAAGCAAAGCACCCTGGAGTAACACCTTTCGAAACCCTGAGCTTCCCAATCCCACTGGCTTTGGAAGCATCGATTCTTCTGTCCCCGCAGCAGAAGGGAAGCTGCCATGGTTTGCTATGTAAGGAGCACTGCCCAGCTCTTTGCAGCAACCTCTGAAGTACCTTATTCCACTTTTCCTTCTTCGATTCAGATTATCTGCAACCAGGATAGTTTCAACCCAGCCGTGTTCATTTCTCACCTACCACAATCTCCTCTTCCTCCCAAAACATCCATAAAGAAACAGGGCTGGGGAGAAACTACACTGCCCTGCCCAACCAGTGGTCTGGATTTAAATGAATCTTCTGAATCTTCCCAGCTTGTTTCAAATGCACCTGCCTTTGGACTAAGGCCTATCTTTTGCAAGTTGAGTGTGTGGCAAAAATACCAGATGATGTGAAACTGACAGGTCTGGGAGTTTTGAAAACGTAAGCTCATAACAGGGATTCACGCTCTTCCTGAGAGTGATGGAAACCTGAAGATACACTCAGTCTCACTAATCCACATCTGTGGAAGAAATGCTAATGCAAATTCAAGTATATACATCCACACTTCAGTTCTGCCTTCATTGACTGTTTGATTGGTAATTAAGGCATATATTTGGTTCCAGAGATATAGAAAAACCTCAAATCCCAAAGGAAGCCATCGAATCTGAGCCCAAGGTTATTAATCATACTGTTTCTAATTGTATATAAAGTATCTTTACTCCCTCAAAAATGGTTTTTTTAAATATTATGGGATTTAAATGTCACAATATTCTGGATATCTTGATTAGATCTCCTTTAATATACTGCCTCTGAATAATTTGTAATTTATTTAACACCACTATAAATCACACAGAAATGAAGAACTTACTAATCATTAAGATTAAGGAGAATTTTTAGCCTGACTAGACTAGCAACAAAATTAGATAAGGGGATTTTTTTTTTCTTAAACAGTGCTTTTTACTGTCTTCTTGTAATTGAAGTTTCAACCAAGGTCCCATTAGGCCGATACTGATCCCCCCTGTGAATCAGGCAGACCCTCAAGTCTTCACATTTTCAGAGTTTAGTCTCACTGGTAACTAGCATCTGGGAAGGTTTTGACTAAGATTAAAAGCCTAAATAATTTTGCTCCTCATTGACATTTAAAAAAATTTCTACATCATTCCCCTGATCCCACAAGATCACATGCCCTCACAAAACACTGCATGGGTTGCTTTACAGGGCTGACTGCAAGGGAAGGTGGGCTACAGTGGCTACAGGTGCCTATTTCAGGTCAGGTAGCCAAAGTCCATCACAGGTCACTGTAGATGCCCTCCCTCATTTAGTGGTCCCTCAAGATTAGGGCATAAAAACCAGTCGAGTGAAAATCAGGGAGGGCAATGAACCCGAGCTGAGCAGAAGTCAGCCCCAGGGCAAAAGGAAGGAAAGGACCGTGCAGAGGCACCGGAGGGAGCTGGGCAGAAGCACCAGAGGACGTGTCCAAGGGAGAACACGCTACATACACGCCTGGGTGGCTGGGCCAGGGCTGGCCCCGGGGGGAACTGCTAATGGCTAAATGGATAATAAAAGCCTCGACCTCACAACACAGGCAAGGCCAGTCTCGCAGGCCCGGGGAGGTCTTTAAGGGCGTTAAAGACAGCTGGACAGCCCACCCACGGGTACGGACTCGGTGCTATTTCTTTGGGTCAGAAAGGAATCCCCAGACACAGGGCGTGAAGTCTTGCTTTTACCTTAAATATACATAATAGCTCAATGCACAGCTGCTGCTTTTTTTTTTTTTAAGCTTTTACCAAACATCTCAAAACAAGCGTTAACTTTGATCAAAGAAGGTGTTAAGCAAGCACTGAAACAAAAGGACACCGTACCTTTTACCATACCATAACAGTGTGAGATCCTATGATATCTACCATAAAACAGAAACACCCGTGTATACAGCATTTGATCAGCTGCAGAGTTCACCAATACCAGTTTTGTGTTAGTTTTTTTCTGCTCCAAAGAACTGAAAAAACTAACAGCATTGTGGCCCAGCCAGTCAAGACAAAGGGAAAGTAAATCAAAGCACCAAATGGAGAAGGGGTAGAAATTCACACATACCAGCTCTGCATTCAAAGTTACCTTCCTGCTTAAAGGAAGGTTTTCCCTTTCATTCCCTTCTGAAGCATTCAATATAGCTTAGTGCCAAAGGCAAGATTTCATACTCCGCAGAAGAACAATTCTGATGTTCTATGGGAAGTCTTATGCAGCTTGTCCCAATATATTTCTCTTGCATCCTACTGCCTGCCTGTAGCCTTAAAGAATAAGGACGTTTTATTACTTAGGTTATCCGGTGACAGAAAGATATAAACTATTTATGTAAAACATCTTGCTGCAGTTTTAATATCTGCAGTCTTCCATGTTCCAGTTTTTGGTATCTTGGTGGAAAAAGAAAGACTAAGACCTAATTAAATTCCTTAACCAAGACTATTTAAGTTATTACACTTGTTGTGATTTGGGCTGTGCTGGCGATGAAAACAAATGACAGAAAATTGGTTCTGTTCTACCTCAAACCAGGACAACACTTCATGCTGCATGTTCTTAATGGACCTATTATCCATGAAAATTATTTTTTTTTAATACAGTCTGTTCTTTCAGAAAGAGAATGAATGAAGATGCTACCTTAATTTAGCAGTACAATACTAAGCACCAGAAGCTTAAGTAACTCTTGATCACAGACTGCTGAGCTGCTTCAAAGATCGTTACTACAGCAAGGATCATCTGAAGCAGAATTGATAATGTTATTAAAAGGAAGGCACTTCAATTAGTTCTTCAAAGATAAAAATTGTCACGATGAAGCTTGACCGAGATCAAAAGTCTCAAACCAATCTAGGGAAACTGAGGCAAAAGCCACCCCAAGGAGCTCCTAGCAGGAACTCCTCATGTCTCTGTGCCCAGTCTATCACCCTCGAGCAGCAGCACTGTCCCATGCCATGCCCCCAGCACACACACACACACTCAGCATTTCACACAATGTCACTGAAAATGTCACACAAGTTTTGCTGGTGGCCACAGGTGGTGCGAGGCCACTTAAACAAAGAATTTATTGTAAATAAGGAAACGGTCACACAAATTAAATATCCAAGCTATTGCTCAGACTTGAACTGTCATTAATCCTTTGCAAGACACTATAAATGGGTACAGGGGGAGTCTGGTGAAGTTTCTTGTAATTGCAGAATCATAACTTCATGCGATTAAAATTGGCAATTAACTATCAACACTCCAGCAGAAAGTCACCTCGTCGCCAGCTCTGGGTTTGACCACTGGTGTTTTCAAGTGCCACATAGATCCAGTTTAGAATGGTGAGAAAGAACAGACCAAACCGTCGTGTTTCTCAACAGGAGGTACCTACTCAGGCCTCCAGGATGCACCTCTCAAAACGCACCATGATCTTCCTCCTGCAATCTTCTACTCTTCTGTCATTCAACTTTATGAGATAAATGGCCCATCTGAAATAAGAACAGGAAAATGCACCTGAGAAATTAAGATACTTTCCTTCTCCATATAGAACTCCCCGTACTGTAAGACAGCCACTGCCTCAGCATGCTGCCTGTCATTTCCACTGCACTCTTGCCAAATGTCTCTTCCTTTACCTACTTGTGATACAAACAACTATTCGTTTCCCCTCAGCCACCCATTGTTTGAATGAATGTCTTGGAGGAGGTGGCCTTTTGCTTTGAAAACTGGAAACATTAGTTTGTATCTCAAGCAATAGTGATATTAAGTTTAAAAAGAAAGGGGGTGGGGTGGGGAGAGAGGGGAAGACAACCTTGCCATTCCTAAGCTTTCCCAGTGGTTTTGAAAGATCTGGCAGCTGCCCAAGAGAGAAAAATTGTCCCGATAATACAGGCTGTGCTGCTGGAAAATACCATTTCTAAAACTGTTGATCATTAGGAAAACACCATAGATCAGGTTCTTTGTAACCAGCAGCACTAGAATAACTCGAGAGGGAGCCTACATCCAGCGAACAGAATTTTCCCCATAATTACTGGAAAATGAAACTAATTTCTTTTCACCCTGGATGGCTTTCACCTCTTGCCAGCAGCATCAATGCAGAATATGGATGTTAATAATGAGGACAGTAGGAACTGGAAGTGTTTTAAGATTTAAAGGCTGACTTTTTAATGGCGTTCGTGTGTAGTGTGCTATGCCATATAATTAATACACTCCTTTTTACCAATTCAAGATGTGTACTTCTCCACACAGAGCTGCAGTTCTCATGCTATTTAGGGCAACGCTTGGCCCTTTTGCATCCTCTCTTAGGTCATTAAGCACTTTGGATGAAATGACAGCAATGCAACTTACTTTCATTTTGTAAGGTCTTTTACTTTCCAGCACAAATAGTTTTTTTTTTTAAACACACACATCCTTGGGGATTATAAACATGTTGTAAAACATCAGCATCACATTCCTAAATATCTAGTTCATAGCAAAGCCAAGAGGGTCTCTAGAAGTCAGGTGGGAGTTTCACCTTTCCCATGGACTTTTACTCAATCACTTTTTAAAAAGAAGGAACCTACAAATGCCTATTCTGTATCTTTTGTAAGTGATAACATTTCCATGAATAGCACAAATTGATGGGGAAAACGCCTTCTCTAATTACATCCTACAAAATCAGAGAGTCCAAACCAGAATTCACAATCAGCTTAAACAATAATTGGTCTAATGACTAGGTTGGTGACACAGAGACATAAGCTTGATGGAACAAAATGAGTGGCTGCAGGGTTATCATGGGGGAAGCTGTTGCTTATGAGCTGAGAGCTGTTCAAAAATCTCCTGAGAGTTTGAAGAGACTGGCAGTGAAGAAGCAGAGATCCAGCATCAACTGAAAGAGTTATAAATGATTTTGTACCAATGCACTTTCTATATACCAGCAGCCAGAGGATGCAACGTCCCCTAGGAGACCAGATACATCTACAAAGATCATCCCCACAGAAGAGAAACAGTTAAGGTCACATTTTTAACATACTGCAGCAGGATGAAAGGCAAGGACTGCAGAGTGAAGACCCATGTTGTAAAGATGTCACTCTTATGATTTATGCAAACATTGGATTGTGATGGTTACAAATAAAGCAAAGAGTTGCTGCTTTCAAACAGAAAAGCAAGCAGAGGCTTACATGGGGTAAAACCAACTGGTTTCTGCTTCATAATGATTCATGGCTATAAACACACAGAGAGAGCCATATGCCCACCCCTGAGAATGCCTGTGGCATTGCGAAGCACCTACCACCTCTGCTCCAAAACACATTTGCTCTTTTTGTCTATTACTTCTTGTAAAAGATACACATGCTTTTCTTTGCCATTTCTGGCAGTGGGGTTTACTGTTTACGTGTTAACAAAAGATGTCACAGCTATGAATCAGTCACTTTTACCTTCAAGAGGCTCCTGATGCAGTAGGGACTGAATTCTGCACATTTATGGAACACTCAAAAGAAGCTTCATGTGGAATCATGCCTCATCTTCACATATATGTACTCGCCAGTGAAGAGGGAGACTGGGGACAGTGCTCAGCAGTGGTCTTCTACACATGAAGAAGGGACAAAGCAAGCATAAGCTCTGGGAAAAGAGAGGCACCAGCTTAAGTATTTCATTTGTATGCCATGTTTTTTCAATCTTTCTCTGGCTTTAACCTCAATGGTAGGTAGTTAGCTAATCTCACCACAACCTTTCAAGAACACGGGCTTGAATCCTACCATCTTACTCACTTTTCACCAATTCACACTCTATTAAAAAAAGCCCAGGCCTTCATGTGCAAAAGTCACACTTCATTTAGCTATTTTCATCTGACAGCTGCAAACCACAAAAGGTAACGATAATCTATTTAGGCTGTTGTCCACAGATACCAGCAAGATGCCTGCTTCTTTTATCTCACTCTACCTCACATTTTATTGTCTGAGGAAGCTCACAACATCAAGCCACAGCATAGCCACTGAGAGTTCTTCAGCAATGAAACCAGTCCTACTGCAAGCCGGTATGAACAGGGAGAACCTTCTTTTTCCATGGTATAGTATCAATGAGAATTGTGATTTCAACCTCAGGACAAAGATGAGATGAAAACGTGGTGATTGCAGAGCTACAGGAGGGATAATTTAGGCACTAGACCTTTCCCAGGTCTCGGGCAGGAGCAGAAACAGAGAAGAGGCTGATAGATGAGGAGAGAGAGCACAAAAGTACTCTCCAGAGAGCTGTGACACTTAAATGACTGCCAGGAATCCTCAGATGTGGCAGAGCTCAGGCAGCCATTTTGGAGAGGTCCTTTAATAAATACACTAAATTACCATAATTTCCAAATAATTGCAAGCACCATGTATTTTCTGACCCCATGTATACAGCTAGTTCACAACTGAGCAAAGCCCAGCAAGTCCCAGAGCCCATCAGCAGTGGGTCAGTTTCTTGGGTAGATGGGGCTTAAGGGCAGGTACCGTGGCACAGCTGGAGCTCTGCGAGGGGCTGAGGAGACATTTATTTCTCCTGACACTGTAACTTACTGTGTCAGTCACAATGTTATCTGGGTCACCACTACAAGTTTATGTGGCATCAACAGCAGTAGTGCTCTGCTAGCAGCTTCCCTTCGGTACCTTCACCCATGGAGTATCAGCATCCAGGCCTGAGCACCAGAAAACTTGGACTACGACATCTTACCCAGGCGAAACTTCAGCCCATGTTCCAGATGAGAGAGGAGAGTTAACAGTGAACAGTAGCAATTCAACAGAATTCTGGCTGTCAGACATCCAGCACAGGGGATTGTGCTGCAGCTGCTGCTCCATCTTTGACAATAAACTTAGCACAATGACTTGGTCCTTCTCCTCCCCCCTAATCTCCTTTACAAGCCGGCTGTGAAGCAGCAGAACAGGATGCATTTTAACCTTCCCCCTCCCGCAGCCCCACACAGGTTGCGTGGGTGCTGCTGCCTCCTGATCAGCAGCAGAGAGAGCCACCAGGGCTGGAGCGCCTGAGGGATGCGAGGGATGCAGTGCTCCTGTGCCGTTTCCATGGCGCTGCCCAGGCCCGCGGGCTGCAGCCCTGCTGTCTGCTCCCCTCCTCCAGAGAGAGCAAACCTGCCTTCTCGGGGCTCCTCCACAGCTCTCAACACACCCTTCCCATCGTGTTTGCCTTTTCTCTGCATTTCTACTGTGGTTAATTAGGCTAGTGCTTCACGGAACCACCAGTGTTTCGGGCTTACCCAAGAAAGCAGGCAGGCAGCAGAAGGTGGTGGCCATCTCGATGAGGCCAGGCTGGCAGGCTGCATACACCACCATGACACTTTCTCCCAGGTTTTTTCTCCCAACGTTTATTTTTCTTCTCCCATAGGAAAGCATAGGAATCAGCTGCATGCAGAACACAAAGAACAAACCATCTGAAAATTAGGCTTCACATTTTCGGATTTTGATTTCATTTAATTAAATTAAATTTAGGGCATTGCTTCAGTCAAAAAAAAAAAAAAGCCAAAATATAAAAAAAATACCATTGTATGACTTCGAGAAAAGTCCCAGAGTTGCTAATCAGATGATTACAAAAGGAGCCTGTGAAAACAAGCAACAGCCATCAAAAATTCACCTGATGACCTTCACCCTCCTGCTTCCCCCAAGGAGGAAAAAATTCTAACAAGCAGAAAACATTCTTTCAAGTACAAAATGCACAACACTTGGGAAAGGAAATAAACAGGCATTTGCAAAACTGACCTCCTGCCCTGCTCCCTAGGATGACATTAAAATAGGAATAAAGGCTCAGTGTCCAAATCTAGTTGTGACTAACGTAGGATTCAGGGCCAGAGAGAAGGAATTTAGTTACAAGGAAAATTGGCTGGTCTTTCATCTCAACCTTTCTTCTTTACAAGAAGATTTTACCTTAGAAGGGGTAAAAAAAAAAAAAAGACAAAACTTTGTGTCGTTCCCTTTCCTATGACAAGCTGTCACTTCTAGATACGGGAACCGTATCACCATGTTGCTGGAGAGAATAAGTGGGGCACGATTTCTCCTTTCCTTTGATATGAACAAAGATTAAAGTAATAAAGAACTAAGAAGATGAGAGTGAAGGAAAAGCAGAATTTTTCAAAGAAGCAGAGCTTATGTTATTTCAGTATGACATTCCATGAAGCAACAGTGGCATCCAGTGGTATACTTCCATAAGCAAGTTTCACATCCTACTTTCACTAACTTCTTGGCTTCCATCAGATTTTTTTTTTTTCTTTTGCAACAGGCTTTCAAGGAACCCTTCCTCTTCTTCCCCCAACACAGGCTACCAGAACAGCTACCATATACCCCGTCATTGGTACCAGTAACACACAAATGCAAGCTATCAGCTTTCCCAAAGGCTGTGCAGCATATCTGCAGAGTCAAACAATTAAAGCTGTTACTGAAAAGCTGCAACATTGATACAAACACATTTTTTTAATTATTCTCAAGAATACAAAGGATTATTTTTCTCCTGGTGCCCACAAGAGCACAGCAAATATTGTTCTGTACAGTTCCCCTCCTCAATCCCCCTCCCCATTTTGTTTCTCTCCAAGGCAATACATTTTTTTTCTCATTTAGCAACATTAAGATTATTTTCACTTTACAGTATCTAAGTAGATGCTCTGGGCAAAAATGAGGGGCTTATAATTGTAAGAGTACAGCTCCGAAGGAAGTCCATTCAGTGAATTTATTAAGATATTTTCAGTCCGAGATCCCATCTGCAGTTAGGAAAGCACCCTGTGCTCACACAAGCTCAGCACCATCACCACTTATGATTTAGTTAGAAGGAGAACAGTCTTCTCACCAACACAGACCACAACTTGTCAGTCCTGCTCTCAGGTCAGTCAACCAAAACTTCTGATTTGATTATTGTATTTTTAATGTTAGATCTAGAGACCTTTTAAAATAATCAGGCCTCAACTTCCCTAAAAATTATGTTTCTCACTTAAATTTCCAAAACAGTTAGAGTATCTGATCCTTTTTTAATAGGGCCGTTTTTCTATCTACACACTCCACGATATTCAGAAAGCTACTGACTGATATAACTGGGTTCCCTGAAGGAAAGCATAAGGCTTCTTTCCCCCTAACTCAATAAAACATAAACCCACAAATCTTGTGAAGAAGCTGAAGCTTGGCCTATACCCAGTCCTTGTGCAGTAACTGGGAGTTAACCGATTTTAACTGATGTGGTTCCACGAGTATGAGAGTGCCTACACAATCCATCCCAGCAAACCCAGGCAGAAAAGGGGAATCACTGCCCCACTGATGAGGGGGGAAGACTGGGAAGGAAGCGTTCAACACTGAGCTGCACCAGAGCAAGCCCTGTACCACAGCCACCTTCCACTCAACCCCATTTAGATTAGGGAAAACTGACTAACAAAAGCTGCATTTCAGTTCTGCCGGCACAGCAGAACAGTTCCCTCTTTGGAGTAAACAATGAATTTACTCCAAAGTAAACTAAACTGTCACAGTTCAAAAATATCACCCATTTGTGACACTAACCATGAGGTGACCCGACCCATTTCAGTGTTGCTCCATTCCAGCTGGGGCTAAATGACCACATATGCCAGACCTGCTAGGGATCTACTAACTAGTTTCTGTGCTTGAACCGGTCAGTTCCCAAAAAAGCATTATTTCTGAGCAAGCAGGTGAAAACTCGCAGATGGAGTCTGCCCCCAAAGCAAGAAAAAGTCACTGCCAACTGCGATACAGAACTCTTTTATAATACATTGTTCTAGCAAGTGATATGCTAACATTAAAAATAGAAGAAAAAGGCATAACAAACAAGACAAGCTCAAGACTCATTGCCTTTTGATGAAGTAGAAAATCCCACATGACTGAGGGTGAGGGGGGCAGTTATGCACAGGAGATGAGCCTGAACTACAAAGCAGAGCTGTGATTGAACTTGTACCATGGTTAGGATAAAGCAATCTTTCAGTAGTGAAGTCGTAACACAGAAAAATCTCAGAGTGACATGGGATGATCAATATCATATGGAATGAAACCTCAGAAGAATCCGACATTTTAAGGCAGAGCTGAAAGATTAAGATGAATTTTCTTATTTTCTTTCCCCTGTGCCTCTCAGCTGAGCTAGGAGCTTCCTGAACATCCTTCATACAAAGATTTTCCGATGAATTGCAGACTGTTTTTCCACAACTTTCTGTAAGACTCTGGAAATAAACATAATAAAGGATCTCTGTGGCTCTGAGCCCACTCTGGTTTCATGCAAGTTCTTCTGGCTGAAGGACAGCAAGTTCCAACTGGAGCAATATCGCACCAAACCAAAGGTATCTCTACTTTCCCCTCTCTTCTTCTACAGAGCTCTTACCCTTGTTCTCCCCTCGCGTGTGGCACTCCCGTGTGCCCACACAGCGCAGCAGCCAGCCAGCTGCCCCGGGACAGAAACCAACCTGGGGCTGTCGCGTGGGGCTCCTGCAGTCCCAGCTCCCCGACAGTGTCACACCAGCATCTCCCAGACCAGCAAGGGGGATACACAGCAGACTGTCCTGGTAATTTGGGACATGGACCTGGAAGGAGTATTACAGAAGACTAAAGAACTTAAAGGAGTTCTTTACTAAAGTCAAGCTTCTAAAAAAGTGTTAGAATATGTCATCTACGTAGTTATGATTATTTTCTTCTAAAAAATTATTTTGATCTTCAAAGGTAGCTAGGCCTGTACCATATTAATTTCTGTGCAGTGTAGATTAAGGGTTTGGGGAGGCTACTTCTTTAGTATCTTAGAAAAAGAGATCACTATTTATTAAGAATATAATCATCTGGTTTGGACACTGCAAAACACAAGGTAAGTCTCTCATCCTGGTTTCATCTCCAGCAGTGGTATACATGTTTTCAAACATCATGTAACATGTTTCCATGTTAAATAAGCCCATTTATCATTACAGATCTCTTGCTCCTGATACCATCTTTCCACCAGATGTCACACTTCCCCTTTATTTCTTGCCTACCACTTTACCTGTAACTTCAAACCTTATTCATATAACCCTGCACACAGATGTATTTACTCCTCTGCTGACCACTTACAGAGTCTATCCTGAACTTAGTATTAGTGCTTCTATTTGCATTGCAGTAAAAACACTGCAGTTAAACACCAAACATTACCTGTGTGGCTATGGTCCAGGCCTTACTTACATGGTAGTGCTTACACTACTATATCATAACCAGAAAAAATTTGCATTGCTCCATTACAGTCCAAAACCCAGACATTTTTATGCATAAACAGGTTATTTAAGATGACAAAAATCCTTTTCCTGATGCCCTGTTTTTAAACAGGGTCATTTCTTAGTGGTTTTATTTTTACAGGCCTGCCAATGCTTACTCTAGAGGAAAAAAAAAAGAAAACAATTCCATTCACAGTGGCCAAATGCACAAAACAGCAACATTATTTTCATCCCCAAGTGCCTAAATCCCAGCATTTAATAAATGCTTTATTATACGATTTAACACATGAAAAACGAGTTATTTGAAATCAGTGATATTTTAAGCTTAAGAGCAAAGTTTGGTCCAGCTCTGCTACCTTCCAAGATGACCTCTGTTTTTTTTGACTTTCTGATTTTCAAACTGCTGTGTCAGGAGTAACCCATCAGCATGAGCTATCTCTAGAGCCTGCAACCAGCTTTCTCCTGTTCTGATAAATGCAATCCTAATATATTATTCCAGAAAATAACCCATGGAAAGCCGTAAGTTTGGACACTGCATTACCTCAGCTTCCGAGTGTGCCATCATACAAGACTGCAATGGTTTAGTTTATAAATTTCTACTATTCCTTTCCTGTCCTTTGACAATGACCTATTTTTAGACACACATCACACTGAGTGGGTATGTCACTTGATAGAATACCATCCTGAAGACTCAAGTCTGTCATAAATAAATATGTAAGACAAACTGGTACATACAAGTTGCCTCTGAGACCTGCTTTCAAGTCCATTCCAGAATGCAGTGAATGAAAATCATTTCAAATGAATGTCTGCTGGTCTCTGCCATGTTTCTTCTCTAAGAATTGCACATCACAACACAGCCGAGCATTTCCAAACAGACAGCTCTAAGAAGGTAGGGAGGGAGGAAGACAAAAAGGAAACCTTCCGCTGACCAGATGACAACCCTCTCCCGCCTCTTCCCCTCCCGCCAGCCCCTCTGTCTCTCAGAGGGGAAGGCATCTCTCAGGATGCAGTTGATGCTTCTCCTAGAAATTCTGCAGAAAGGAGAAATTAACACACAATTTAAAAAAAAAAAAAAATTAAAAAAAGAATAAAAATCAGTATCAATAGCAAGACAACCTGCAAGAAGAAATATGCTAAGGAAACAGCAGTTGCATTTTAGGGATTTTGTTGTTTGGGCTTTTTGTTGTGGTTTTTTCTTTTTAACTCCACCTAGCAAATATTGCCTAGCAACAATGGGAGAACCCTCCTAACGAAATGAATCATGCAGGTATTGGCTGTTTATTCCCATGAAGGGCTGTGTTTCCACCCTGTCAAATGACATCAAGGCCATGTTGCCAGAGGCGTTGGGAGTTTTGACCTCTAAAAGGCAATTTTCTCACTGTCTGCTCAGAAATGTAACATTTTTCATATTGAAGGCTTTTATATCATATCTTGTAGGTTTCAGATCTATAAATAACATACTAAAAATCTCCAATGCAATAAAGCCTGAGCTATTATCTTTGGCTATTAACAGTGTAAACATTAAATATCACAAAGCTAGCACTCTATTAGCACAACTATCAGGCACCACAAAACCCCCCCATTAAATTACATGGCTGAGTTTACTGTAGAAGAAGAGAGGCCGGAACTTGGTTTGTACAAGTTCTGAATGGGAAAAGGAAAATATCAACTAGATCACCAGGTATCCATGTGAGATTGGCTTTGGTCTTCCTTGCTTAAGTGATTCATCCTTTGATTTCTGAACAGAGCTATTACAGGGAAGATTCTGAGTTACAGGATGGACGTTGGTTTGTAACAGCATGTGAGGAGAAGACCTAAGAACTGTTATTTGCACAGAAGGTAGCAAGCGTGCTATAATTCTGACCAATAAATGGTCACTTATAGTTCCTCCCCCCCCCCCCCCCCCCAATTAATTCATATTAAAAGCTTCCTGTGTTTTAATTCCAGCTTTGAGCAGAGCTGCCAGTGTGCTTTGGTCCTAAACGTATTGCTTCTCCAGTTGCTCTGCAAAGGATGAAATACTCTTATATGCAGCTTGTGACAACTCAATTTATACAATAAACATAGTTAACTGCAGCCCTGGACACGCTTTTGAACCAATACTATGTTTTTCAAGTAAGGAGATAATGAGGAGCCCTAGAACACTACAAGCACTGTTCTGCTAACTGCACTGTTAAATAGCATCCGGGCTTTTGTTGTTTGCTTGCTCCTGCCCATGTTAAAAGAGTCATCAAATCTGTAAGAGGAACAGCATTTGCAAGCCATGCAGAGGCAAGCAGTTGTCCTTAAAACACCAGCATCTTCACAACATGATTCTACGCAGCATAGAGGGACTGAGAGTCTAGGTAACAAGACAAGTACTTCTGGTGCTTTCCTAAGACTGATATTTTTTTAAGCTGTATGTAGAAGCAGATGGCCAAGAAATTCAGTTCCTAAGACTCCAAATCAACTACCACAATCAATCTTCACACGAGGCATTTGTGAAATGAGATAGAAGCACTCTTAGTGGTTTTCTTTTAAACAATCAGTAACTGTTCTCAAAATAATAGAAAGTCATCTTGCACGATTAAGTGATCCTTTTCCTTGAAACTGCTCAAGAAAGATCATACTTTGCTTCCAAACATCAACTGCAGATTGGCAAGCTTTCCCAGATATCTGTACTTTGGAACAGGTATTTTTGGCTATGTTCTTCAACAAAGAGAATTTTATTTTTTTCATATTTATAGAAGTACAAAAACTCAAGATAAAGTACTGTTTGGAATATTTTTTTTATAAAAGCAAAATATTAAAGCATCCATCGCCCTATTTAAGGAGTTTATGCCAACATTTTCTTAGAACTGACTCAATTTCCTATACTGGGTGTTTTCTATCCTAGAAATACAGTATTTCTCTTCATCAAACAGAATCTTACTTACTACTCTGCTAATTTGTATGGGCCACAAAGAAACAGTAATATAATTTCAGGATACAAACACTAGAATCAAGCATCTATTTCTGGGAAGCCAAGTGTCAGCAGCGTTAGCACAGTAGTCCTTGAAGGAAAAAAAAAAAAGCCCCAAGAGTTGAGAAAAGCTTGCCATGCTTTGCAATGCAGCGTGAAACTCCAGAGCTTACAGATACCGAGGTGGCTACATTTACTCAGTCCCTATTCACATGGAAGCCAACTCCTGTATTATTTCCTTTCAATTTAGCTTGATAAGGAAGGACTCATCCCACTATCTCAAAAACTAATTAAGTCCAAAATAAACATATAAATGCACATATTTGTATATTTTAAAAAGAAAAAAAAAATAATCAAGCTTTTTAAATCAAGTTATTTGCTTGAACCACACTACTGCAAACAAGTAAGGCACATCCTCACACTACAAGTATGTATTTTAGTGCCCTACTGATACTGAGCTTATATAAAATATATAGCCATAGAGCTAAAGAAAACATATATTAGACACTTCCATATATAATTAAAATTACACCCACCCCCCCAAAAAATGGTACTTACTATAAAATGAAATCAGAAGCTAATTCATATTATCTAGTCATCGTTACCTTGGGTCAGGACTAGATGATCTCTAAGGTCCCTTCCAACCTAAACCAGTCTATGATTCTACCATTCTCCAGGGGACTCCTGCCAACACTTTACCCCAGCACACCGCCATACCCAGACCCTCAAACCTGCTCCACGCTGGAGCCCTGAAACTGCTCCCTGAGGGCCGGGGGGCTCCTGTGGCGGGACCCAGCGCTGCTGCTCCTCCGGGGACCTCCCGGGCAGGGACCCCCCTGCCCTCCCCACCACAGCCAGCTCCATGGACAGAATCCGATGAGGAATGACTGAAACCAGCAGAGAAAGAGCTCCCTAGGAGGTTCCTCAAACTACTGCTCTAACTGCCTCAATACGGCGTGTCTCTTTGGTGGCACAACAGCAGAGTTTATTTAAGTGCAACATAGGACCTAGGCAGATTTGTAAGTAATTTTTAATTAACTGAACCCTAAAATATACCTTTGTTGCTGCAATACTCAGGAGAGCCCCCTAACACTGCTCAGGCTACCACACGGCGTTAATTAGGAGCCCCACCACCTCCTACCTCTGGGAGGGCCGCGCTCTCCGGGAGCTCCCCGGACGCCTCCTGCCGCTCGGGCCTGCGGGCGGCTGAGCCCGGGGTGCGGGCCTGCCCCCGCCTGCCCTCACAGAGCCTCACCTCACACGGAGCGGCTGCAGCGAGCTGCGGGGAGAGCCCCTCCGCAGCCCGCCGGGCCCTTCGTACCGCCAGCCCCCCGCCGTGCTGAACCCCGCGCCAGGCCCTCGGCCCCGCAGGGATCACCCCTCACAGCGTCGGGCCCCGCTGCCCGGGCCCGTCCCCTCAGGGCCCTGGGGCGCCGCTCGCCTGCCAGCCCCCCCCCACCTCCGGGAGCAGCCGCCGGTTTCCACGGCAACGGCGGGTGGCGGGAAGGCCGTGTGGAGGGCTGAGGCGGGAGCGCGGCGGGACGCGGCAGGCCGCGGGCGCCTTCACCGCCTTCCCTCGGCCCCTGAGCCCGGACTCCTCGCCCGGCCCGGCCCCACGGTTGCCCCGGGGCCAGCTGGATCGCACAGGCCGGCCCTTCGGTCGCTTGCCCGTCCTGCACAAAATCCCGGCTCCTGCTATGCCAAGGGGGAGCCGCAGCTCTCGCCCTGCATTATTCATGCTCTCAGCACTGGAAGTGGGGAAAAAAAAAAACCTGAAATATATATATTCATTTAAAACTATTTTTTCAGATGGCTTCAACATTCAAATTAATTAAGATTAATTAAAAATTAAATAAAAAATAAAAAGCTCCAAAAGTGATTTTTATTTCACTTACATCTTTAATGTAGCAGTAACTCCAGTGGGGTTGGTATTTTTAGTTTCATGTGGAATAACATGAGGGACAGGCACTCGCTGTTCCACGGTGGCGGAGCTGCCGAGTGGGAGAACAATGTGGCCATGGGTCCTCCTTTGGGGAAAAGAAGGACAAAGTGGGACAAAGGAGAAACTGTGGCCAAGAGCAGCCTCTAGTCCTTCTTCCCTGAAGCCAGACCAACATCTGACCAGTTCCACCAAATGGAGAGACACGAGGGGAGAGGGAAGGAGAGGTGCTTCTCTGCCTTTTCCATCGCTGGGCCCAGGGAAGCCACCATGACGACTGTCTCCTACCCTTCCTGACAGAGGAACTTTTACTCCTCTTGGAAAAACTGTCCTTTTCACAGTCAAAATGAGTCCTCTCCTCTATTTGCTAGGAATACAAATGCAGATGCTTGTGAAAAGCAAGTAAATATCTGTCCCACCTGGGGAAAAAGTCTGCATTTGCATTTCAGGCCTGTGACTGAGGAATGAAACTCCGAAAAGCAAGAAATGCAGAAGCAATTCGGGATCCTTGAAACCATTCCAAGTGTAATTCTTACTCACGTCCCTTACCATTTAATGGTCTCACCGCAGCAGATGATGTGACTCGTATAAGCAACCACCTGGTGAGCGCTGGTGTCCAGGTGAGAAACGGGTTCCCAGTTTGTTTGGACCATAAAAGTGTTTCTGCTCCAAAAATTCCCAGAATCATCTGAAATCAGATGCAAAAATTGAACAGAAAAGCAGCAAAAGAAAGGGACTGGAAGGTCACAGTGACATGGATGGAATTACCTGGGCCTTGGATACCTTTATGGTCCTGTTGATCGAAGATCATTTCCACCTGTTCAAGTTAATTTACTCTTTAACTATTAAATCACCAGTTCCTCAGAGGAAAGGCAGTCACTATCCAGCAGGTCCCTTGTCTAGGTCAGAATATCTCAAGAATATCTTGTGAGGAACAGGAGGTGGTCTAGAAGATCAGCTTCAAGATATGGTTCTACAAGGAGAGCACTTCTGAGCAAGCAGATGAGCAGGCAGGGCTGATCTCCTGTGTTACAGATGACACAGTGCCTTCGGAAATACGGGGTTAATGTACAAGTGGTTCATGCTAGGACTTTTGCAACACCTTTATTCAACAAAATATCACATCTGAGAATTTACCTGCACTTTTTTTTCTAAGAGGATATCTTGACAACAGAAAGCTTAACTGAATAATATTCACAAAAATATTAAACATGCACCATGGTCCTTTGCATAAAGCAGAATGAGTATAATGTTCCAAAAATGGACAAAACCATAACAATGTAATTGCCGTTACAAACGTTTTGAAGAAGGACACTATGCTGGGTCCAGTACCATCAATGATTTCAAATTGTACTGAATTCATGTGTTTACACATTCCTTCTACAAGTTCTACATCTCAAAGGCTAATTGCAAACTAAAAGCTGGATATAAAGATACAAATTTGAGTTCAGTCTTCTCAAACTGAAGACTAGCTATAAGTGGCAAAACCTGTGGCATTGTAATAAAGTGCTTGAACTAAAGGTTAAACAGGGGTTTAACAACAACTTTGGTTATTCTCTCCTTTGTGCACTGTTCAATATGTACTTCATGATGAGAAATATGCCTCTTCTTTAAGGAGTTTATTCCAAAAAGAAAAAAGGCATCCCGTTCATCTTTTTCTGAGAAGAAACCCATGACAGGAATGTGGAATAATCCAATGCTTAAGAAGTTAAGAGCACAAATCCATGAAAAATGATGCCGCAGCACATGCATCCTCAAAAATACACGCTAGAACAGGTAAGTATAATTTCTACTACTTGGCAATGCTGATTCTATATCAGATGTTTGAGGATGCTTGCTTTATTAACTTCACACACTTGCAAGGTATCTGAGGTGATACCGTGGATATTCAAATTTTTACAGAGTCAGGATTCTGAAATTTTACTCCCACGGTAAAATCTCATACTCTCTGCTTTTTCAACCAAACACGCTGTTTAAGTAAAGAAGTATATACCCCCTCACGTTTCTGCCAGAAAGGATGCCAGGCACGGGAAATGAGAAGCTCTGAATATCTGCATATCTGAAATCAGTGAAGCAGAGGAGGAGAGGCCATCAGGGAGGCGGCTAAGGTCTCCGATTCTCAGGCCCCATGTAAATTAGAGCCCAGCTGGCAGCGGTACTCGGGAGACCATACGCTAGCCGAGGATGGCTGGAGCACAGCATGTTTCAGCCATATGGCTGACATACTGCCTCCTTTCCAAGGGTCTCTGGCGTCGCGGGGCTTGGGCAGGCTCTCGCTCAGCTGGCTGTGTCCAGAGCTCTCCTCCCTTTGTGCTCAGACAATGGCAGGGCAGCCACAGCTCGGCTCTCCTCGCCAGCCGCCGGCAAGAGCAGGACTGCTCTGCGTCACCCAGGTGGTAGGAGCACGTTCCCCCCATGGCGTGCGGTGGAAAGGCTCCGCTGAACTCGCCTGCCTCACAGGTGGGCAGGGGTAACCTCTGGGGGGGATAGGAGACAGAAATCCTGGACCACAACGCTCCCTTGTCATGCTATTAGTGGTAATGAGTTCGGTTCCGAGTTCGGTTCGGTGGTTGTGTCTCAATCTGCGAGTCAGCCGCAGTCCCCCAAACTCCAAGTCACTGCTCATTGTGTCCAACACATGAACATCACAACCCCAAATTAATTTCTGCCTCCCAGTTGTAGGGTTTTTTTCCTATTATTTAGATATTTTGCAACATGGAAGTGTGCTTCATTTCCTCTTCATGTGCCATCCAATTCAGGTTCTGTTTTAGCAGCCAAGAAGTCAATCCCTTGCCTCCCAGGAGAATTCCTCCATCCACCCTGCCTGTTCTCTGGGGGTCACAACAGCTTGTACCATCTTTCATTTAGAGCTGATCTGAAGCTGGAGCGGTTGAGAATATTCCCTTCCCTCCCACTGACATTAGATGTTCCCTGGTCTTTCTTTGGCTACCGCATCCCTTTCTGGAATCACAGAGGACCTCCATATCTAGACAAATTTGCTCCCTTTTCATGTCATTGTCCTGAAGCTTTTTGAGCTGCTGCTCTTGCAGGGTCTGTCCCAGCCGTGCGTGATCCAGACCCCTCAGTCTGATATTTGCCAAAGAAAAAGCGTGCTGAAACGGTGCTACGTAAATAAGATTCACCTATGATTCCTGACGTGCCTGTGCCCAAAGATCCTAAACACTCTAAATTATTTGATACAAAAGGGCCATTACGACTCTTTTCTTCGCTCTCTGTATTCTGTTAAGTGATATTTTTTGCAGTTTAACATATTCCAGACCTTTGCTGGCAGAAGAAATGCATATAACCTCCCTTAGAAGTGTATTCAGTTGGGAGCTGCCTGGCTGCACAGGATTTTACACATCGTTCAGCTAAGTCAGCGATCCATATGCAAAAATCAAGCTCTCAGGGACACCATGTGGATTTGTGACATTCTTCAGAGTACTTTGTGTCTCTAATAAACCAATGAATGGATTACACTCAACCATAAAAATGCTTTTTCCTCTCTGTGACATAAATAACATGGATAAGCTTTATTTAATAAGTAGCTAAAAACTAATGCCATGCACATTACTTAAACAGGTTAAAAATATTCCTCAATATTGTAACCACTTAAGAAGAGGAGTAAGAGCACACAACAAAACAGCAATGTATAAAGCTGCGAAACACCATGCTGAACGCTAACGTGGGACATCTTGATTAAGTAAAATTCATTTTGGAAACTATTTTTGGCTGAATGCAGCTGGGAGCAGGAGAGACGGGTAGACCTTTCCTGTACTGTATTTCCCGACAAGCTGTTTCATCTTGGCATTCCAGCGTAGATTATTTCTTTGTATCACGCTGTTGTCATGAGTTAGGTGCTGGATAATGGATAGTTTTAAAAACAGTCCATCTGTATTTAGTCAATAAAGTAATGGTTTGTAAACTCACTCAGCAGCAAGCTGTTTCTTGAAAAGAATAGAAGAGCATTCAAGGGAAGAGAGTGACAAGACTTGGTGACTTCCTAATGATCAGATTTCGTTCTTTGCATGGTCATGCTTACTGCTCTCAGGAAACCCCTTATCTGCCTACAAATGACAAACAATTATTTGACTTAATTAGCAAGTTCCTGTTCCAGAATGATTGGCACTGCATCTGGTGTGAAAACTTGCTTCAGCTGGGAGATATCCTTAATTCTTCCTTTTTATTATTCTGAATATGCCAACTGGCTGGAGCGAGTGTTGGGATTTCAAGGTGCTTAATATTTTCAAGTTTCTCACAAGAACAAACCTTTTCTGGCAGCTCAAGGCGTTTGTAACATCAGCCTTCCACACCTTCTGCTGCCATCTCCTTCTCGGTGGCGAGGCAGTGGTGCCAGTCTCAGGGGCCAGGCTGCCAGCCCTGCATTCAGATCTGCTTCTCCCCGGTGGCTCCAAGTGCAGCCACAGCCGGGAAACCTCGCCACGGGCAAGAAAGTCACGCAGGCTTTGCTGCCTGAAGGTGCACCCAAGTCCAACGACTACTTCTGTAGCACCAATACCTTACTCAAATCTTCTCTCCCCAAATAAAAGTCCACCTAGGATACAGTGGTGTCTTAACTGGGACTGGGAAGAGTATTAATCGACATGTACACGTCGATTCCTTTGTAGTACCCCTAATTCATTTATCTGCTTTAAACATTTCATGAAATTATCCATTTCCCTTCTTATTTACTGCTGCATCTTAAAATGCCCAGTAGAGCACGGTGTGCCCAGGAGAGGAGGCTCAGGCAGTCTGTGGATTTCTTCCTGCACATTCCGTAGGCAGTGGGAATATGGGGATCACCGCGAGGAAGCCAGGATCGAGCTGCAGGTTAAGATACATGACATGAGAGGTCCTGAAGTCAGGCTCTAACCTCGAGATAAGACACGTAGTAGAAGGAAAAGAGTGCGGGCTAAGACAGGAGCAGGCCTGCTGGCATTAATTCCTACGGGCCTTCAGGAACGACACTGCCTGGAAGTTGTTGTTACTCTAATTCAGATAGCTCCGTGTAGAAAAGGTCAACGTTATTTTTCAATTCATGATACTTTCTTTCAGACAGTCAACCAATCTCAAATCCGATCATTTCAAAATATATTTGGAACATCTTTTTGATAGGAAATTTCTATTCCTTCAAATCTGCAGCTTGTCACAATTTAGTCGTCTTCTGTCCTGTCAAATGCACACAAATTGTTATTTTTTGAAAACACGCACCAAAAAAAGGAGAAAAATGAGACGGGGTTCTTTTTGGGCATTTCTTTAAGACACTGTCTTAAAAGTGTCAATAATTTTTTTACCTGATTATTGAAAAAAAATTGGAAGTGAACAATGGAATAATTAGATTAAAAAACAGGTTCCAGAAAGGTTCTGTCCAATTCCATTTCTAAGCACCCACACAGAATACAAAGAACTGCTGATAAGAAAAAAAATCCAAAGTATTTATTTTGAAGTATTTAATATCATAATAAACACATGCTGGGCATTTGGCCAAGAACTTTTAAAGCACCTATGATAAGTTATAACTTACTGCTTTAAATTACAATATCACGCAACTCAGGAATCTTGTGTTACACATTTTGTATTGCTTTATAGGGAGGATATAATAGAGTTGTTCAGGAAATAAGTTACGTTCGGTTCTAACAGCATTTCTTCTTTTTTGTTCAGTACATACTATTTAGTATTTTCCTTTGTACGCTTCTTAATAGTTGAGCTTTAAGTGGGACTCTGAAAAACAACATTAGGATTCAGAATACAGCAGAAGATTTTATTTTCAGGGTCACAAGTAGCATAGCGAGATTTCTCTCTTAAACAATGACACTTAGTATCTCTGTAGTTCTATGAATACTTTTGAAGTGTCATATTAAAACCAATCTCTTGGCCTTCAGGCAAAGAGAAGCAATTAGTCTTGGAGTTGTGAATAAATAAAAATCCATTTATATACCCGTCCTTGACACGTACCTTGCAAATCTTAGAAACTTCATCTAGTGGGAAAAGAACTGTTAAATCATGAACACCACTACTAATCATATTGCAATGTTGCTTCCTAAAACTGTTTAGTTTGTATCAATCTTTTAAGTATTAATTCATATGTATATATTCATACATATTGAAACACAACAAGAGAAAGGCATTCACAGACTTGAGTGAGAAGAAAGGAAGGAGTGAGCGCGCACGGAGCTGTAACACTTATCTTTATTACCCTCGACAGAAAGAGAGGCAGGGAAAAAGGCTCAAAGCTCCCCAGCACCTTGTCCTTTCCTTAGACACCGCACAACAATCCCGCACCGGCTGCGTCCCACGCGCGTGCCTTCCCCAGCCCTCTCTTAGCTATTTTTTTTTTTTTTCCATTTAGCAGTTAGTAAATTCACAGAGGAAGTAAAAAAATGACGGTGCCGAATCATTCCCAAATACCCGTACCGTGCCCCTACGGAGAAGCTGGTGAAACGCGGGCTGCGTGAGGGGCCACCGAGTCGCGGTGGCGCTGGTCCCCCCCCGCATCACCTGTTGGGAGGGCAGAGCCCGGGCCTGTCCCGTCTCCAGGTGCGGCGGCTCTCTGGGGACACGCTGGTGTCCCCGGTTATTTGGGGATGAAATCCAGGCCTCGGTGCCACGCTCCCGTAGGCAAAGAGCGCATCGCAGCCCAGGGGTCAGGCTGGGCCGGTGACCCCTGCCACGGATCGCACCTGGGCCGCTGGGATGGTCAAGGAAAACAAATTTGAGTCTGTTCTGGATGCAAATCTCTCTGCTGACCTAGTTCTCATTCTCCTTTTCATTTCAGAAGCTCAGCTAAAAATCCATAAATTAAGGAAATTAACTGATGGAGCCTCCGGCATCTTTGTAAGCTATTTAAATCTTTAAATTTACAACATCTTCTGCATATATCAAGTAATTGAACTAACTGCAGGGATGTAACTTTAATGAGAAAATTTCCCTCTTCTCCTGTAGTTTGTACTCTAAAAAAAAAAAAAAAGCTACCCTTAGGAGCAAAGTTTCTGTTTATTCCTGCCACGGAAAAGAACTTTTACACAGAAAAAAAAATACCCATCCTCAATTCTAGGGGGTCCTGCCTGCCCTCCCCCCCTGCTGCCTGCCGGGGCGGGCGGCCCCGCGGCTCTGCGCGGACGGGAGCGCGGGCGCGGAGGCGAAGGGAGAGCCGTCGTGTCCCCCCCCTCCGCCCCCGCTGCGCGCCGGCGGCGTGAGCGTTCGGCACCGCGCAGCCGTGCGCAGCTCCCTGCGCGGCCGCGCTCGGCGGCTAGTGGGCGCTGCCGGCCCGCCGCTGCCGCCGCCTCCGCCTCCCAGCGACGCGCGGCCCCCTCCGCGGGCGCGGTGGGCGGCGGAGAAACGCCCCCCCACACTCCCGGCAGCCGGGGCCACACGGCGGGGCCGGCTTCGGCGCGGAGCCGGCCCCGCATCCTCCGCCAAACTTCCGCGGGGTCCAGCGCGGAGGGGGGGGCGCATCCCCCGCGGGCGCTGGCAGAAACGCGCAGGCATCGGCAGACCTGTATCTTTGGCTGAAAGTTAAGGGAGGGATTTGCGCCTTTTTTCTTTTTTTTTTTTTTTTAATTGGCGGGGGTGTCTGTGTCCCTGCCGGCCCCCTCTCCCCCCTACCAACCTCCCCTCCCTCCTTCGCTGCGCGCCCGCGGAGCCGCCCGCGGAGCCCCGCGCCATCGCGCCGCGCGCTCTAATTGAAATGGCGCTTTTGGCCGGGGGCGGGCTGCCAGGGCGCTCCGCAATAGCACAATGCATGTCGATAGACGTCATTTGGTTTTAATGGCCTACAGGAAATTTGGCGTTTACAATGCGAGACATTAGCAAAGGGTGAAAGGGAGGGGGCGGGCGGCAGGGAGGGGAATAATTGCAGCCCCCCCCCCCCTCCCCCGAAACCCCCCTCCGCCGCCGAGACCCCCCGTTCCGCACCCCGGCGGCGCTCGGTGCTGCGGGGGACGGGGATGGCGGGGACGGGGGAGGAGGAAGGGTGGGGGGGGGAAGGGTCGTGGCTATTTTTTTTTATTATTTATTTTTGAACTTGATCTAGTTTATCAACAAGTGCAGAGTGGGTGCTACCCTAATTGTAACAGAGGAGTCAAGAGATGTGAGAAACGTGCCCTGTGTTACTTATTTGGGAGCTGAAAATTTATGCCTGGTTGAAAATGCCTGGGGAAATATTACATCAGACCAAATGACAATGATTAAAATCAGCTTCCCCCCCCACGCCCCCCCCTTCCTCCCCCCTCTTTTCCTCCTTCTTCTTTTCAGTAAGTCTGTTGAAGGACGTGACAGTGGCCTGATCCTCCCCAACGCCGAACCGTTATCCCCCGGCAGGGCCGGGCCGGGCTGCGCGGGGCTCCGCGGGGCGCCCGCCCCTCCGCACCGCGCCGAGGGGCTCTGCGGGCGGCGGCGCCGGGGGCGCGGGCTGGGGCGCCCGTCGCCTTCCCAGCCTCATTTCATTTTCAAGGGTTGTATTTTATTTTATTCGGAGCGGGGGGGGGGGGGGGGCGAATAAATCTGGAGACCTTCACCAAAAGGAGGGAAAAATATCCAATTTTCATCGCAAAATTAGCTAGGGCGAGAGCAAAGGGCTGAGCTAATTGTAGCCTAATCCTCTGCCCTGCGGGCGTTTGCAAAGCCCTGAGCAAGAATTCGCTTTTTTTCCTCCTCTTCTCCCTTCCCTCTGTTATTTAGAGACGGGATTATTGCCTTTCTTCTCATAACAGCCTCGGCAGTTTCATTTAAAGGCTTCCCCCCCTCACGCGCACACACACAGCCACACACACACACGAAATAAACAGAAAAAGAAGCAGCAAAAAACCCCCCCAACCCCCCAGAACCCCCCCCCCCCCCTCCCCCCCCCAAACACCCAAACGGCGAGGGGGAGAGAGCGCCGAGAGAGAAGCTTTAAAAAAATAATCCCCGCCGCAGCGGGCTCGGCGGCGCAGAGTGACCCCTGCCCGGCGCCCCCAGCCCCGCCGCAGCCGCGGGGGCCGCCACATCTCCGCCCTGACCAAGGTAAGGACGGCGGCGGCTCCGCGCCCGCCGACGGCTCCGCGCCCCACCGCCCGCTCTCCGCGCCGGCACCGCACCGCGCCGCGCCGCACGCTCGCTGGCTTGCTCCAACCCCCCCCCCCCCCCCCCCCCCCCCCCCCCCC